>VKOC01001003.1:0-141584 GCA_009364415.1 Spea multiplicata | reverse complement strand
CTACATATCACAATTGCTGATCAACATTGCGGGATATACGAATTTTCTTTTTAATCTCCTGAGGAAGCCCAGAGAGCGGCGAAACGCGTTGAGATAAAGAAGACTTTTATCTGCATCCTGATCAACTTTTATGGACTTTCAAGTTTTTATACATCATTCATTTGAACTCAACCAGCTTGTAAGTGCAATTTTACTTGCGTATCTTCAACACTGAAAGTTACTGCACCATTTGGTTGTTTTCTCTGCTTTATATATTTATATAGTTTTAAAGAATAAAGAACAGATTTTACTACAAAAAGAGCCTGTGTAGTGACGCTGCTTGTGAGTGCATCTTACACAATTTTATATTTCCTTTGTATTTACGATATCACACTATCATATATATTTTTTTTCCCCATATACACATGCGCCCCGATTCCTGTTGGCTACATTTGTGAACGCCGAGAGGAGCGTTTTTCTGTTGGGCAGCGGCAGTGATATATTAGGGAAGTATCTTCTATTTATTTTTTCTCTCTTTCACATTTTTTCACACGGTTTTGGGTGTTAAAGGTTTTGTTTTTTTCAAAGTGACCTTGCCAGCTGAGCTGAGCATACGCAGAGCTAACCCCTGCCATTTTTGGAGAAACTTTCTAGGGTTGGTGCTCGGCATTGAAAATGAAGTCAGTAACTTAGAAGGTTGGCGAACTATGGCCCAGAGGAAAAGGTCCATCTAATGCTCCTGTGTTATAGCCGTAAAAACTCCTTAAAATGTAAATTATACAGTACCGGCCAGCATACATTCACAATAATTATGAAAACTTAGAAAGAGGATTCCTGAACCTTTTCGTTTTCAATTTCCATATTTCAGATTATGCATGAAAATTCAAAAACCTATGACAAATAATGTGTATTTCTAGGGTTTGAATGGAAAATGTGTAAAATCATCATTGCACAAAACAGGTTTCAAGGAACAGACATACTTATTAAGATTTCACATTCACTTTCCATTTGGAAACAAAAATGATTTCGACTCGCCCTCACTCAGGCTCTCTTACAAACTCGCATGCTCTCTCCCATGCACTCTTACACTCTCTCACACTCTCATTTACACCCTACCGTTAAATACCTACCTTCCATATACCTATCTCCTTTTCCATAGAAACACTTCTTCTCTTGCCTTTTCTTTTATCTTGTCTTTTTTCTTTGTCTGCTTTTCCCCTTTATCAGCTGTTATCCAGGTACATCTGTAAATTGCGAGACCTCCGTGCACACCTACTCCCCCGACTGGAGGAACAGAGAGAGGCCGTGGTTCTATCCTTTTGCGGAACTACTCAAGGAAGCCAGAATATTGTAGACAGCTTCCCAGAGAAAGAGATATGCAGAAACGCTTCTCATTCTATGCGAATCCATCTACTTCCGCAAAAGGGCAGAGCCACGGCACCCACCACAGGGGAAGTCTCTCCCCACGCTTCCCTAATTCCATTTTCGGAAGCACATGGATAATGGAGCTGATACTGGGGAGAAGCAGACGAAGAAACTGCAAAAAAGTGCTATTTTCATTTTTCACGTCAACTTTGTCCATTTGAAGTGTTGGCAGGTATGTAAACAGAAATATCCATACATGCTCTTCTGCTCTTCAGCAATAGAATCTCCATTACAAAACATAGAATCAATCTTATTCCAAACAAATTATACAATTATAATATTTTCTACTCTGTATTCAAATACCAACAGAACACCAGTATGTTCAATAACATTACACGTTTCCCACTTGAGCTTACATCAACGATGAGAACGGTTCATCACCTGCTCTGGTCATATATTCACATCTTACCGCGTTTTCCTGCTTGCTCATTGAAACTGTCATTTTTCTATAAAAATCATGCCTCTCATGTGTCCAGTCATATTATACTTCATTTGTTTGCTTTGGCAGCAGTTTGCCCAGAAACACGGTTATGATGGACATGTGAGAATGACTCAAGCATTGTTTTAATTATTTTATCTCCTTTACCTCAGATCATCTCAACGGATCATTCCGTGTACCGGTGACCTTTTCCCTTCTCTTTCAAATAATTGATTTGTGTACACAGCTGAGAAGACCGGATGTGACAGTGACTTCAAAATGTAGAACAAAATGAAGCAATATTCAAAAAAAATTCAAATTTAAAATATCGTTATCAAGTGAACTCTAAAATACCAACTTCTTTTTTTTAATTCTAATGAGGAGTAGATATCCCCCTTTTTGGCTTTATCTACTTGGTTTAAAAAAAAAGAACTGGGAAAGTGAATTAGATTTTTTCTATCCTCATCACCAAAGAGCTAATATGTTGATGAACAAGTAAACGTGAACAAGCACTGATTTTCTTGAAGCCATCAATTATCTGTCCACGTTTTTAATTCTACTACTTCTCACAAAACGAATCATATATGACCCCAAGTGAAGGGTTTACAGAAGAGGTTTCACACAACAGCCGTATGAAAATAAACATGCCATCTGAAAGGAGAACCATGCTACTTAGGTAATCTAGAACCAATCTGTCCCTACAAAACCCCAATACTCGGTAAACACTATTGATTTACATATAGATTTTTCCATTTTTCCATTACCAGTACCTGGTTAGAGACTCCTGAACTTCCCATGAGAGGTGACCTGAAATTCTCCCCTGGAGAAATGACTTCATGAATGGGCAGTGGGGCTACCCCAGATGGCCTTATTCTACATCATTCTATATTTAGTGTGAATGGTGGGTGGAAGGAAAGTGGGCTCCAAGCGGCTGGATAGTGGATAGTGGGTGTAGCCAAAGAAGTTGGTGCTAGTAAAGAAAAAAGGTAGAAAAGGGTCTAGACTGTACAGTACAATTCAGGGCAGCTGGAAGCTATGCATTCAATGTAAACACTATTTTATTTGTGAAGATAAAATAACAAATTATGGTTTTCAGCAAAGCTTATAAGTGCACCTTAAAAATATACCTTCTCTAAGTGACCTAACCAGCTTTTTAGTTATCTAGAACTGCACATACTGAAGATGGCTTTAAGATAGAGCCCTACACAATATGGCTATCGCATGCTAATTACATCCCTAACTGGAATGGTCTGGGAATGACAAGGACACAGCCAGCCGATCACAGGTTCTCTCTCCCAAGGGAACGTCTACAGAAGCCCAAGTTCTATGGTACATGAATTTAATAACCAAGGATGAAGCTTTGTTCTTAAAAAAATCCTGTTTATTCTCTTAGAATGGTAACAAGCAATTATTTCAGTTGCATAGGGAAATAAAGGCTCCTGGAACTTACTTTTTTAAAGAGGAAAGGATCTCAGACACAAATCCCATTTTTTTCTATATATTTAAAAATAGGTACTGGTGCCAGCTAAACATTAAAAAAAAAGTATTTCCATCTCAATCTTGTCCTAAAATCTCTGGCAAAAACACAACTCATAAGATATATTTCAATCAATGAGATTTTTAAAAAAATGTTTTTTCTTATTGCCTTGCAAATTACTTCATCAAGTTAAGGTTAAGAGAAAGCAGCATTTTGTAGTATAAATAAAAAAGAAAACTGATAAAGCCATAGTAATCCACGAGAATATGGAGTCTTTAATCAAAGTTGGTACTTTTTATTGGGCCAAACCAGAAGAAGATGTCATGTCACATAAACTTTTGGGACATCAAGGATCTTTTGCTCTCCTAATTTTTAGTTTTAAAAAAGCACACAAAAAGCCCTGGCAACCCCGCTGGCCGTACTGCAAATCACCAATTGTGAAAAGTCTCCAGTCTGAGCCATTTAAAAGAGTCCTTCATTCTACAGTGAGAAAGATTATTCCGAAGTGGAAAACATTCAAGACAGTTGCCAATCTTCCCAGGAGTGGACGTCCCAGCAATTCACCCGAAGAGGAATTGAACAGAACCCAAGAGTTCTCTCTCTATATATATACACTATATGGACAAAAGTATTGGGGCACCTGACCGTTACATATGATTAGTACATATATGTATTGTTAATCATTTAGAACTGTCTATGCTTATGCTATTATAGTGATGTATATTTTTGATTAAGAAACCCACATTATGTAGTGATATTTATAAATAACATTGGTATGGTTCTTTCTTAATTGTTTAATACCAATATAAATGTGTTATTGCTTAAAATATTTTGTTAGTGTCATGTTTATCTGGTCTGCTGATGCTGCTACTTTGTTTTGTGTGAATATCCATTCTCTGAAAAAAAATTTGGTTTCTTTGTCTGGAAATCGATTGTTATGATTGCACAAGCTATACCTGTCTATCACTTAATATATTACATAACCGTTAACAGAGCCACTTTTCCAGCTTTTTGGGTAATGCAGTGCAATCTCTGGTCACTCACAGTTCCCACCTGACACCCTTGCCTTGCCAGGAGCCCTTCTTTATATGTTCTCCAAGAAGTGACCACAATATAACCATTACCACATTGCATTATGTGGCTTCACTGTGCTCCTGCCTCTGTGTTTGAAGAATTTTGGCAATTGCCCACCTGCCCCTCAGGCCAGCCCCGGAGTGTATATAATGGTGCACTGATATCACTTCATCGCCTACGGGGATCTGTTTATGTAACAGAGTAAGGTATTTTAAACATATGAATATATCAATATATCAATATATGAATATATGAATATTGCATTTTGTTTACACCACTGAACTAAATGCATGTTTCTGAAGTCTAATATGTATGCAGTTTATTCACTAAACCAGAGGGCGTGCAGGTGAAATGACACAAAGGCCTTTTCTCTCATCATTACTTGTAATTGATTTGGATTAGTTTAATCTGTACAAATAAACCCCATCTCCTAAAATCCTTTTTACAATCGGGTGGTAAGGAATAGGAAGACCAACTAAAGAGAAATGAATTGTAGTTCTGCCGCTCCGTGTTAACACAGACAGGTTTTCTTCATAAATGCAATTATAATCCATTATGGGATTAAAACGAATTGCATGAATATAGCATACAAATGTCAAACAAATCTACTGTACATGAAATTAATACTAGAAAGAAATACAATATTGAAACAGGCAGTGGATGGCAACGGAGCAAAATAAAATTATATATTTTTAAAATTAAATATAATTAAATATAAATACTGAATATTTACTATCATAGAGCTAGTTACAAAATATCTTGGAGGTAACTATTAACTATTATAAAGGCAATTCACATACTACAGTGTATCAATCAGGTCTGGCTTTATAGCAGCAAAAGTGAACCATATCTGTGGATGTGGCGCTGAACACAGTTTTGGTATATATCAAATCATTAACACACTAACAACCACGCTATTGGCTTAATGCCATCATCCCTGTTGAAGCCACGGGGCGTCCCCCTGGCACAGTGGTTAGTATAACCCATCACTAGGGCACCATACCCAAGGAGCATCCTGCATATGTGGCCAAAGCCCCCTTCCTTTCTCAATATCTCATCTTGTTGACTAACACCTGCCCAACTATAGGCAACGCTGCCAGTCATTCAGCCCTTTCCAGGAGTTCTCCCTTCCTAGGGTCATACTAATGTACCCCCAGATTGTATTCTGCTGCTCCTCTGTGACTTTTGAACTTTGGCTGGGTGCTCATGTGACCAATTGAGCCAATAGGGAGAGCCCTAAGCTGGACCTCTCCAGAACACTGCGGGACACAGAAGTATAGTTCAGCAACAGCAACCCTGTTCTGATGATCCAGTGTAAGCTGTGAAGCAGGTCCAGGGGGAGGCAGTCTCCCTGCTGCCAAACCGGGGACACAGATCACCCTCTTGGGCCACCAGACCCCAGTATTCCAGTGGCCAATGGGCCAATTACAGAGAAGAACTTTGATTTCCTCAACCAGTCCATTTACTTTATGGAGGCTGGGCCGACTCAACACAGCCCCCATACTGATGGTATGAAATCATATCCAGGTGCTATGTGTCTTAAAGGCACAGTTGGGGGCGCTATCTTAGGTTGGGCTTCGGGCAGTGCAGAAGGTAAATGTTTTGCTGTGCCAGTGGACTGTATTGCCACTTATTATGTTCCACAATCAGTATGTCAGCATGAAGTAGTAACAACGGAACTTAGCAGAACGTCTCCCGCAAATATCTTGCTAAAAGAAATAAGAAAATATTAAAATTAAAATTTTTCAATATAGCAACTTAAACTGCATATTTTTTCCAATTATGTCAAAATTATTCCCCCCCCATATTTCCAAAGTCAGGCCACCTTCAATTACTTGTTCTTGTGTACTTTATGTTTGACAACCATTCTCACAAACGTTCTTTCATGAAACCGGTCATTAATATTTTTTTGGTAAGCTTTTCATTTCCTGGATAAAGTACTTCAGGCCATCAAAATTAATTTCCCATTCTCCACTAGTTACCTAAAGTAATTACAAATCACTTATTTAATACTGTAGCTCAGGTTAGACATCTTTTAATAAATTACCAAGTGTTTTTAGTGCTTATACTGATTGCAATTGTACAAATGTATTACATTTGTGTCAAATATTGCAAAACGCTGATGTCACAAGCTTTATGAATGAAATACATTTTTAGAATTATATCTTAAAAAAGCCCTGAAATGTTTACGCATTACATGCAAGAATAGTTTAACAATATTTTTGTATTCAGCTTTTGGACAAATTTGGCCATGGTCAATATTTAAATTTGACCCAATTGTGCCACACCCATAATTTTGTATCTTTATTTCAAAATATAATAATATCACAATTAACTTAAATAAACCACCACAATAAACCAATTATAACCAAATAAAAGTATAACAGCTGGTAAGTGCATAGCCATACAAATCACCTATAGGGACTGCTGGTGTCCAAAACCCAACATCCATATCACCTATGCTCAGTGTTCTGCACTTCCGCCCCTTAAGTTTGTTCACAAGTACAACCTTACGTCAGACGGTTGCCTCGACTCGCCGTACCAGCCATCTACATTTCACCAATAACCATAAAGTTAACCACCAACCACCACTTTAAAGGGAGGGGGGGGGATTTCTCCTTCTGTTTTCTTCATTTGCAAACTCAACCCGTCTGCCCAAAACTCACCCCCTCATATAACCGAGATAGCTCTAGTGCCTCCCACCTCTCTTTCTGCTCCATTAGGATAATGCAAAAGTTCACAAGGAAGCCCACCAAGTCTATGCAAATGTCCACAGGTTGAACTAAATTAAACGCCTTAGTTGCTGGGCATGAAAGTGGTCCTTGTTCATCATCCCAGTCATGGAGCCCCTCCACCGACTCCCTTGTTCAAAGGCTGATCTTGATGTAAACAGGGTTGCCTTTAATATTAATAGGGCCAGCAGTAAACTTCTGCCTGCAGACACAAAAACACACACACCACTACTAGTCTGGATTTCACCAAGAGAGTCTGGAGAGTTGAGACACTTATCAGGCCTCCAAGGCAGTGTTTTAAGTGTAAAAGTAATGGGGTAGGATTTGGCTCTGTTCACTGGCTTGATTCTGCCTGCATCCTTATCAAGCCTCTTGGGGGTTATTGCCACTGAAATGCATAGTTACCCCGTGTCCTTAACACAAAGACAACCTTTTCCTGCTTCTATAAGGAGATAGGGAAGTTAGTGGTCAGCATGCAGTACTAAAGAATGGAATAAAACCTGGATTTGCTCGGGCAAACCAAGGATACATTATTCGAATATTGAAGATAAAATGAATTGGCTTGAACATAGGCTTAATGTTTTACCACGTCAGTTTTCAAACATAAAAAAATGTTAAGCCTTAAGTTAAACCACATACAGTATCAATAGTGTACCACATACTGTATTTATGTATTTTATGCCAAAAAAAATATATATATATTTTTTCCTAAATTTGTTGAGTGTCAGAAGTGTCACTTCTCATACACTCAGAGGATTCATTTTAACATCTCACCGCTGATGAGCATAAGGAATTCAGTTTTCTGTGCAACCCTTTCAGATATTCTTATTGACTCCATTGCTCAAAGAGCTAGGAATCAGATACGTTATAGCTAAGGTCCCTGTTAGCTAATGCAACTAAATCAATAAAACTATCCAAAATCAATAGACATCAGCGGACAACCCATTGATTTCAAACATAATCACAGCCCTCTGATCATGAACCAATTATAGTGAAAGCGCTGGATAGAGCTGACGTCATGGGAACATATAACATTGATTCCATACCCAGACAAATAATTGTGTGGAAACAAATCTTGGTTTCTCTTTGTTTAACCATATATCTCTTCAGTCCAAGGTTCTAAATGGTTCTGTGGTTCAGCCTCAGGCCATCCTCAGTAGATTCGGCAGTAATGGATTTCCAGAATATATCTATATGCCCTTTGACCTCTTGGCAATGGATAAAAATGATACTCGTTCACATTGTCCCTTAACTTGTGGATGTGGTAATGTGAACGAATGGATGAGATCATGAGGGATACTTGGAAAAAAACATTGTGCAGGGGATCCATCAATTTTTATTTGTTGCCTTTGGGCTCCACAACAAAATAAAATGTATTTACTTCTTTAGCCATCTGCTTTCCTCCGCGATCCATTGTTGGTAGTGGGATAATTAAACAGGCTGCAGATACAAATGGGCACAATTTTCATCAGCCTATTTCTTGCTCCCATCATCTCATACAGAAACATAGAAAATAGGCAGACAGACTAATTAAAGTCTATGGAGGAACAGACTTTGTTAGCATTGCCATAAAGCAAAAGCTCAGTGTGGTGTTTGAGCAGTGAAAAGCCACCAAACATATCACATGACCATACCTGGGAACTTCTTAGCTCTGGCTACCTGGAGCCTTCCCTTGCGGGACGTGGCTGGGACTGCTGGCGTCGGTGGGTGAGCCCACTGATGTGGGTGAGCGTCACCACTGACGTCGAGGGCATTCCCTCTGACGTTAGTGGGCGTTCCTGATGATGTCAGTGGGCATTCATGCTGACATCATGGGAAACTCCCCCAGTTAAAGGGGAAATGGGTGGGGAGTGGGGTGACCCAGAGGATTCGGGTGTTGACCCGGAGAAGAAGGTCAAACTCTGACAGTTCCTAGGTATGCACATGACTAACAACAATGACAGCCTCCAGCTCTACAGATAAAGGGAGATTATGAGACAAAATGAGACAAAAGCAGGGTGATAATATTTTTTTTCTTACTCAACCAGTTCTACATTTGCCTTTAAGTTATACACAACTGAGAATTATACACAAGAATACATCTTTTTGTGTCTTTGCTTTAAGAAATGTTCAACCACTTTACATATAAAATATCGAAAAATACCCCCCCAAAAAAAGCCAGGCACTATTTTTATTGATTTCTAAAATCAGTAAATGGAATGGTTTATACATAGTAACCAATTAACTAATTTTACAAAAGAAAACCCACATTGTAAGCGTATATAAAATAAACGTTTTGTGCGAAATTAATAATGGAGTGAACAAAAATGAGGCATTATAATAAGTATGAAGTTACAGCCCACTTAACTGTATTAAAGTGTCATTAACCAGACTGATGTGATCAACTTTTTTTTAAAGTGAAAGCTGTAATTATGAGCACAAAAAACACATGGAAATTACACCCCATATATAACCGGCTTATAAGAATCTTATTTTCCCCTCTACAATTACTGTATGACTCCCTGCAGTTTCTCAAGCTGTTTTATGGTATTTTAAATTTCTGTAAATAATATAGCCCAAGACCAAAGAACCTTTCAGCGTTTTTTCTATGACCCAGGAAAAATCTAAATCTATTAAAAGCACATTTTCACAGTCTCATTGAAAAAAAAAGCTTTTACCATATTTATCTTGTAAATAGGAAATACTAAATGCCACCAAGGGGATAAATAGCTGTAAAAAAAACCCCCAAAAAACATTTTTATACAGTGGTGCTGAACAAGCATGATGGCTTGGTTCCCCACCTTCTCATTTTTTTGTCGTATTTTTTTCCCCATTACCATTACATAATCGCACATTTATCAGAAAAAGGCACAAAGGCAATTCAGTGAAAAGGCACTGTTAAATAGGACACCTGCCCAAAAGTCTAGCAGGGATAACTATAGAAAACTACATAATGGTGCATTAAAGATTGTTAGGGAATACCACAGTGCTTCAACTTATAATGACCACATATAAAATACACTGTTCTCGCCAATCTACTTTTTCTGAAAAAAAAAACAAAAGAATACGTTATAACCTGATTTGCGTTTTTAGGAATATTCTTCAGGTATAACTGCAGATTTTAAAGGACAAAATAATTTAGTTTCTATGCCTGTTTTGTGTCACATGAAAAAGTCTTCCCTGTAAATATATAATCAAGGCAACTTTTGAATTGATCAACCGTTCCAGTGTCGATCACGTAATATTTGGTTGGGAAAGTAGACCCAGGATACCATCCGTTGATCATACACGGTGGCACCGATCCCCTTTTACAGGGTAGTGGGGCTGCTGATCAGCTTCTCAGCTGGCTGGCAGCCATTTTTCCACCTCCTAGCGGAAGGCTTGCGTATACGGTACATTGAGCGCTCTGCTATGGGTACTTTGTAATATGGTAACCTAAGCTGTAATAAACATATTAAATATATAGAAACATAGAAAAATAGAAAGTGGTGGCAGATAAAAAAAAACATTCAGCCCATCAAGTCTTCCCAATTTCTACTACTCACCTAGTAAAGTACCACTCCCTGATATCACTTTGAAACCCTTGTAGTTTTGTTCTTTGAAATATACTCTCATCTTGCATTGTGTTGGTTCTGTTTATGTATTTAAATGGTTGTATCATAACCCCCTCCTGTCTCGTCTTTCTTCCAACCTATACATAAGATCATTTAACCTTTCCTGGTAATTATTATCTTGCAATCCATGAACCAACCTAATTCCCTGAACTCTCTCCAAAGTATCTGCAGTACGGTCTTCACTTCCAAGTGAGGTCTCACTAGTGCTCTGTACAACGGCTACTGCTATGGCGCCAAACACAGCAAAGGTCATCTTAATAGCCCACAATAAAGCTTCCTAAAGAAACCAATATGTCAGACAAGGTATCTGGGAAGACTTTAGTATATAATAAATATAAAATATCATAAATAAAAAATATGACTGTTCCTTCATATAAGTATATTACAGAACTAATGCTTTGCCAAGATCTGAAAGTCAACAGATGACCTCAAAATTATAACTTATTTTAAACGTAGCTCAGTAATGGATCTCAGGAGATCTCATCTTCCCTAATGTCACACTGACCCAATAAATACATCAAATAAGATTTCAAAACCTCAGATAAAACCAGGAAACATCTTTTTATTTGGCACTGTCACTCACTGACACTTTCATGGAAAAAAGCATTACTCTTTTCTCATAGCAGAGAAATAGTGTTATATTTATTTGCAGATTATTATTAGCAAAATGCTGTTCCTAGATATTCTAGAAGCACAAGACTTTCTTCTCATTCCTTCCAAAGCTACCTGAAACTTTATTTCCACCAAAGACTCTGATAAGACAACTGTCTACCAAGTCACCCAATTTTGGGCAGTCACAAAGAGTCTCATACGCACTATGCACTTCTAGCTGGGTTGCAAGGAAGAATAAAATGATTTAGTGGCAACCCTTTAAAGGCTGTCCATCAAAGCAACTAGGCTTTGCAGACAGGTGGCTAGATTGTGTAGTGTGCAAGGAGGAAAGAGGCTGCCAGACATTGTTGCATGTGAGAGGGGAGCGACTCCAATGTAGTGTTGTGGGGGTGCTGGATACTGTTGTGTGAGAGGCAGAGAACTTTCAGATAATATTGTATGTAGAGAGGAGAGCTGCTGGATAGTGTTGAGGGGCCTTCAGATAGTGTTGTGTGCGCAAAGGGAGGAACTTCTGGATAGTATTGTGTTTGGTGGAAGAATCAAACCATGGGGAGGGGGAATTGAATAAAAATGAGCAAACAAGAAAATAATTAGAGGGGGAAGATAGAAAGAACGAGAGAGAAAAAACAAAGGGAGAGGAACAGAGAGACAGAAGAAAGAGAAATAGGGAGAAAGAGATAAAGATGCTCATCTTCCACATTTGACATATGCACCATAATTGTCCTTTATACATCCCCTGTGATTTGTAATTTGCTTCCACACATTCATAACCACAATTTTGTGATTAAAGTAAAATAAACACATTTTATGAGTACTGAAGGTCACCTTAAGAAGAAATCTTTAATCCATGTGAATAGTTAAAATGCAAATAATGTTTCAGGACATGTAGAATATTCTCTACATATATTGCCTTCAGGCTGACTAATTGAATCCCTATTGATAAGATGCCACCTAGACAGACATCCGTGTGATGCGAGACATTAGCTTATTGTAAATGACCTGTCATTAAGGACTTTGGTGATGTCCGCATCAAGAAAGAGAAATTGTTTTCCTCCAGCATTGTGTGAATTAAGAGTAAAAGTCTGTGTGCTGTACATTTGCCACTAGAGACTTCTGCCTCCGGTCCTGTGTTAATTTACTTACTGGTACAATTAATTGAACCCAATCAATAAACTTAACCATAAAGTGCAGGAAGTTTAACCGAATATTAATTACGGGCTGGTATAGGCTGCGTGAGCAATCCCATAATTGCTGTTATGAAAGAGAACAAAATAATCCAGCAAATCAAACAAACGCATCAGCGTTTATCCAGGCTCTGTTTGAAAGTCAACAATGTAGATTTAGTTAGAAAGCATCAAACTATACAGGATATCGTGTTCAACTCTTAACCTTACAAACATGGGGCTATAGTTATATATTCAGTATATATTTATAAATATCCGTCTGATTGGCTGGAAATGATTGCATGAATACAGTATCAAGATCTAAAGATGTCCACTTCTGATCTTAAATCAATACATTTATTAGACTTGCTTAGTGTAGAGACTCAGTCAGGCTGCAGAGAGATATAACAGAATTTTCACAATGCAGAGTATGAACTCAATGCAAACATTTGTTTGAGAAGAAGCAAGTGTGTGCAGAATAAATTTAAGCCATTCTCCACTGAGACTACAATATACACTTTTCCCATAAATCGCATATTTTGCTCATGTCTCAGCCAATTCCTATTTTGTACTCCAAAGAGGAAAAACAATATTATCTGTATCTTAAAATATAACTTTAAACTTTTAGTAAATAAACCTAATGATGTTTATACATTCAGATAAGATACCCACTAGAAGCTTGCGTTATCTCTAGATAGTAAGCTCTTTTGACCAGGGCCCTACTCACCTGTTTCTGTAAGTCATGTTGTTATGTTATAACAATATGTCATGTTTATTTATTTACTGACGCTATATAAAACAATAATTATTCCTCCCCTTAAAGTTATCTCTTTCCTAATGTTGATTTGCCCATTATGGTTGGATCAGGCAACCTTTATAAGAGTGTTAATTGGAAAGGTCAAACTACAGTGCTTCAGGGTAGGAATTGGATTGGTAATACTGGTCTTTCCACCGTTCGCCACAAATCTTAGCTCTCGAGCGATGAAACATATAGTAGGTTATCCAAAGGAAATGTTTCTGCTCACTAATCCATGCTTTGTAACTTGTATCAAATCATGCTTTATACATATACCCTGGTAGATGTTTGTCTATAAACCAGAAAGAGATGTCCAATGCCACCAATGACATCAACTACCAACATGTGTTCTTGATGCCTATCAACCCCACCAAGAACAAACTAATTCAAAGGGTATTGCATATCAATTATCAATGGCCTTAATGATAAATTATAGGCTTTCAGGTCAGGTTTTTCGCACTGTAGTGTAACACTTACAAGATGACAACATGGGGTAGATTAAGATGATCTACAAGATCTATCCAGCTCAGCTTCCAATATTCTGCAGGTGCACTGAATATTCCCACCTGAGGATCAAAGCTCTCTTTACCTATTTCCATGTATATAGTACATGTATGGAATAATGATGTATGGAATAATCCCTGTTTTGCCACTGAAAACACCCTTTCAAAAATTTTTCACCCCAATATAACATTTTACTACACATCACACCAAGTAATTTTATCTTATATCTAACAAAGGAGGCTGGGATTACATTTTACGTGTGGAAGACTAAAGGAATCATTGTTGGTGTTTAGAATTCTGGGCCACATGCACCACTTTCTAATGCATAAATTATGTTTGTCAACTCACTTAAATAAGAATTCCTCTAGAGCTCCTAATTGTACAATTGAATTAAACCAATGGTCTATAATTGTAATTGATTCTTGATTCTGCTTGAGTAATTGAAATGCTTTGTTTAATATTCTGAGTAAGACGGTCTAGTGTGTTCTTAAATTCTATTTAGTCTCTATTTTTCTATTACCCCAAGAAAAGCACCCCATGTAAATGGTTATATAATGTCTTACAAGGAAACAATTGGTCATTAAATATTTATGCTTTCGAGCTGCTGCGGAGTAAGATTTACTCTTCAAACTTCTAGAGGAACTGCCTTACAGATTCCAGACGAACACCATTCATTAATTAAAACAATCTGTAGCTGGGGCTTTCTGTTTGGCAATCAGCGTAATTGCTTTGCAGACATTTAAACATTAACCCCCAACGGAAGGTGGCAGACCCAACATCATTTAAAGGGACAACCTGGACCTTTAAGAGTGATTGGACTAAATGTATCAAATTGTCGGGCATGTTGCACACTAACTAACCCGATCTAAAAGCACTTTGAGAAATTTACCAAATTTATAATATTTATAAATTTATATTTTTTAACCCTTTCAACCTTATTACTTTGAGGTACACAGATATTTCATTCTAAAATGATCGAAACATAAGAAAGTAATTTAACTGAAACTACTATACATTTTTATATTTATATATATTTTTTAATTTGATTAAAATGTGTAGAGTGTATTTACTTTCACACCATTT
Source organism: Spea multiplicata (assembly GCA_009364415.1). Taxonomy (NCBI): domain Eukaryota; kingdom Metazoa; phylum Chordata; class Amphibia; order Anura; family Pelobatidae; genus Spea; species Spea multiplicata. The sequence continues at coordinate 126,728 of VKOC01001003.1, read as the reverse complement.
TTTTATCTTTTTTTTTTTGTTACAGACAACTTCACTTTGTTAAATACAAGAGATATTTCGCAGATTGCGCTTAATGATTCAACTGTTGCGCGTAACAGGTCTTCAGAGATAAACTCCATATGTATTTTTTTTGCATACCATTTGCATTACTTTATCCAGGTCTCGAGGATAAAAGAAGTACAATGAGTTTAGAGTAATTCTGTTTTATTGTTTGATATATGGCAGGCCAGCAGCAGGAAAAATAGTTTTCCAGCCACAATGTAAAATAACTACCGATCAATCTGCAACCCCAAATCCTTTCATTTGTACTACCTTAGCCTGCAGATCCAATTATCCTCCAACATTTGCTGCTCAACCATGCTGAGATTATTCACAGCCCTCCAGTTAGAGTATAATAAGGAGGTCTATGGGCACATTTATACGCAGAGTAATAGGATATGGATGTTAGCATTGCAATAATCTTGCTATGCCGTAAAATGCCTATCAATTATTTGTCCTATTTTGCTTGTGGTATCACACAGTACCATTTATTTTATTTAAAATGAAATATATGTTGAGAACTTTATTGCTGGTCCCTACTCATCTCTTGGTGTTGTTAATACCAACGGGAATTATGTTTCCGAGTAAAATATGAATGGTAAATGCCAGTGAAATAAATAACTAATAAGGCACTGAAGATTGTTTGACATTGTTTGCTGCGGATAATTCAAAAATCCTTTGTGATATACGAAAGGGGGGAAAAAAAAATATTCCGGGAATAATTGCATAGTGCTTTATCTGCGGTGAGAGGAGTCACTAAGGAATTCTGTACTTTGAAAAGAAGTTGGATTTGCCCGCTCTTTGTATTAGCCAAAGGGGCTTGGGTTGCTTAGTAAATAATGGTAGAGGTTTGGCAGCAATTTAATTACCTTAGAGATGGCTGGCTGTGTTGGTTTCTATCATGTAAGATCTAAGGTAAATATCCGAGGGCAAGAACGAGGTTGTCTGGACCCTGAAGACATATCGCAGCCAGGAGCCAAAGGTGTCACAGGGGTAAACCTCCATGCTTAGTAGTGATTTTGGAAAATCCACTTAAAACTAATGTATGGGCCCTATTTATATATGATAATTAATAACCGTTTTTACTTCTAATTAAATCTTGCTTAAATGTAGAAATAACCTGTGTTTAGGGGGGGGAAATCACATGTTAGATTAAAGAACGCATTCAATTGGGTCTACGGATTTCCAAAATCCTATATTTCATGGTGTTTAATGGTGTGAAGATTACAATAGCCAACAGCATCCACGGATTAAAAATCTCACGTGTATGTCATTTGCATGATCATTTCTCGTTGTGATAAACTCTTGGGGTGTTTTTTTACCCCTAAGCATTCCAACATTTGTCGGATATTCCTGATCAGACCCAGACAGTAACATATATAGTTCGAGCAAAAACAAACTGGAAAAAAATACTAATTTCACCTTTGGAGTTGGGTTATTTATGTATTTCTTCCTGTTAAATAAAATGAAAGTACCGTTATTTGTGGTTTATTGGTGTTTCAATATTAAATGCAGCGTATACCTTGCATCATGTTTTTAATCACAGTCTAAATAGTGAATGATAAAATGTAGATGATAGGACACAATATTAGCAAAACAGAAACGGTACAATGTAAACGTCTCAAACTGTATCACAATTTAAATAAATATATTAAAACAAATAAAATGTTACTTTTCAAAGAAGAATACAGAAGGGCACAAATTAAAAAAATATGCCTTAAAGGGGAAAATATTTCATAAGAAAAATATAAATAAAAAAAAATCATTCAATGTAAACATCAAAATTGTCTTGTGTTTTTACTTGTTCCCTAATTCTACCCTGTACTATGGTGTACTTTTATCTCTTGTATAATATACCCTTACACCTTCTATCCTTCTCGTTGTCAAATTGTTATACACTACTTGCTATGTCCTGTTTACCCGTTGCGGAATATAATGGCGCTATAAAAAACAATAAATAATAATATATATCATATTTCCATTTCAAGCAAAAACACGAAAGGCTTTTTGTAGGCTGCACACGTCTATCAATCAATAAATTACCCCTTTTAGGCTGTCAACATTAACGCAATATATAGTCACCAAATCTTCCTCACAAGGGTCTCTTCTTAAAACATAATGCAGATGTCATAAATGTAGTTCAAATCTCTTTTTTAAAAATTGTGCTTCTCAAATCCTCAGGTACATGTTCGAAGTGCGATTAAATTGTATGTTTGGGGGAAAAAAATCTTTTAACTTGACAGAGGTATAATTTTTCATTTTGTGCCTGCTTACCCTAACCCTCAGAATATAACGATTGGTGTCTTAGAGGGCAAGCGTATTCACTATATGGTATAAATGGAATTTAAGAAAAAAAATAACCTGCAATCCATATATTTGTCAGCTATCCGGCTAGTACTCACTCATAGGTCATTGCCATAGAAACTGAAAAAGCTTCTTAAACGTTTATGTGTTGTTTTATGAGATAAAACCTTCAGGGGAACGAATAAAATGACAGATCTGCTAAGGTTTATTTGCTGCGCATACTAGAGATTCAATTAATGTCTAAGACATATTCCCAGGTATCTGTTAGTATGGTCTAGGTAGGGCTGACATCTTCTGGCCCGAAGGAATCGGTAAAGCCAAACACCCCCTATCCCTTTAACTAACATACATTCACTCACACATACCCCACACACTTATCTCACGTGGAGACTGTCTTCACAGCTGCTCATATACCGTGTTAGCTGCTGCCACAAGGTTACTCAGAGCCAGGCCCAAACTGGCCATGTGGCACACCAGGCATATCAGGTGCCATGGTGTGCAGCCACCGCTGCATGAGCATAAAAGCATAGCAAGCAACTTCTCATATCCAGCCATCGGCGACTCATATGAGCAACGGGGGAGAGGCTGTGTCTGTGGGGCATGCCATGGCTCTGCCCTTTTGCAGAAGTACTCAAAGAGGTGAGGACATTGCAGACAGATTCACGGAGAAAGAGAAGCGTTTCTGCACCTCACTTTTTCCTCAAATCCCTGTGTTTTATTCTGGCTTCCGCAAGTATGTCCACAGTGTGTCCCATCGGGAACAGCCTCTCTCCGTTCCTCCAATCAGAGGAGGGGTTGTGCGCAGAGGCTCCTCCCCTTTGAGGACGAAGAAAGAAGACAACAGAAAGATGAAGAGGCAAGAGAAGTAGCGAAGTTGCTGAAATGGAGACAGGGACACAGAAGCAGGTGACGGAGAAGTAGGGAGACATTACGAGAGCATGAGGATGAGTATACATAATAAAGCATAATTAAATACACATAATAAAGCATACACTTAACCACATTGTACCATACAAACTTAGTATTGGTCCTATAAACACTACACATATGTACATTTTAACACAATTGTGTCGTCAGCATTAAGTTGTTCTTTTTACTTCTATGTTCCTTCTCTTCAATTGTTACAGCTGCGGTCTGGGTCCCCTGGCCAGCACGGTTCTTCAGGCAACTTTGATCATTTTGCCTTTAGCGTGCTTGGGGATGGGGTATTTTGGGTTTGTTCTCTCTTTGCCCTCTTGCTATGGGTCTAAGCAGTCATGCAATTTGTCATATATAACAGCCTTTGATCAATAACATCCGATAACTATCAGCCAAAAAGAAATAGAATTCTTCAACTTTTTTAGCAGTGGAAGATCTGTATATTAAGGTATCAGGATGGGCTCAATTTTCTGTCAGAAAGAAAACAACATGGGACAAAATGGCACAAATGTTTTGCTGGTAGGAAAAGAAGCAGAAAATGCTTTGCCTGTGCCATGTGGGGACATGCATGAGTCCCCATTGCCACACAGTGGAGGGATGGCAAGGGAGGAGTTGGGCATTCTATGAAGTACACTTTTGGTGAATTTTAGTTAGGGGCAGGGTCAGGCACTATGTTTATTCAATCCCAAATATGTTCTTATCATCTATATTAATGGGCCGCTTGACTTTGGGTTTCCCCGAAGCTGAATGATGCCAGCCTCACCCTGTTCCTCACCAAAGGTTTGCAAGATTTTGTAGTTTGTATTAGGGGTGCCAAAATTCCCCCAAATTAAAAATGGGGGTTCTCTCTCATTACATTTTAAAATGGAGACACAATCAAAACATATTAAACATACATTAAAAGAAAATGTGTTGTTTCACAAATTCAGCGTTACACTGCAGTTTAATATAAAAGCCAGCGTGTGTTATTGTGTGTCAGTTGCAGTAAAAAGTCCTATTTTGGCAGGACATCCTAACTGGATTTTGTGCCATCAGCTAAGTGACTCATGCAAGTCACTGCGGTAGCTGTTAAGTCACAATGCTAATTCTCCATTCATTTCCCAATTGACTCCAGTGTTTTTCTGATATTGCTATTTTTCACTTGGCTCCCCCTTGCCTCCCGTCCTTCCTTCAAGGTTAGGTTATCTCATTTCAGTCTCTTTTATTCTCAACCCGCACATACTTATATTTATATATCAGCTCTAATATTTTACAATGCTTTTATTTCCCTCTTGCACGGTTATCAGTGCTACTTAATACTTGTCCTATTTATCTCGTTTCCATAAAATGAAGCCTATTAACTGATCAAGAGAGAGAGTCCCTTCTGTATCCAAACAGGGATACAATATTATTGCACGATTAATCTTATGATGACATTATTTAAAGAAGCAAAGGGAAATGAATGTACTGTACCGAAAAATAAAATGTTATTTCAAAAATGTGGAAATTACATTATGCAGTTCTAAACAATGTATTTTTCCCCCAATTTTGTCCTGTATGTGTCATTTATTGTCAGAAATCGGCAATGAATGGTTTATGTAATTTGATCAGGGACCATGTAATGCCATTGTATTTTGTTTTCGCTGAATGTAAAAAAGTCAACCCAATGTTTATATACATTTGCCGAAGTGGGGAACATCATGCTTTGGGTCAAAATCCATTATTTTGTGTACCATTCCCTGATGTCTGTTGACATTCCAATGAGATTTGCCAAACATCTTTTTTTCATAACTGAAACACTAAAAACATGTGGGTAACTCAGGGCCAGACACAAGGGCTTTGGAAAAATACTATAGATGAGGAAGTCAGCTTGGGCTTCATCAGGGTCCAATTCCAAAGTCTGGTCCAGGTTGACCTGTTGAGTAGTGGAAGCTTGAGATGAGCTCCAAACTCATCCTTTACTTTAATGTATAGAGTTGCTTAAGGACATTTCATGTGTGGTGGGTGATTCCAACATGGCACAAATATGACTTAAAAGTCACATCCTAACTGCCCTCATCTGAATTAATGGCTTACATGGGATCCTGGTTATACAAAACTAAGTGAATTAAAATGAGCAATGGTTATCCGACAAATTGAACAAACAATGGAATATTTCATTTTAGTCTACTGGAGTATAAAATGGCATTAATTTATCAATACACATTGATCATAGATAGTGATAGTAGAGAAGAACCAATTGGCCCATCTAATTTGCAACATTTGAATCAGTTTATAGTTACCAATGCGTTACCGTAACATTATGCACATCCCAAACATTTTGGATTCTTTTACTGCGCTTATACTATTGAGTGAACAATTCTTGGCTTTAATCTCTAGTAAAATTGTCCATAAGTCAACAGAAGACTAGAGACAGATCTTAAAATAACTACATGTGTATATTATTTAAGAAAATGTATGCTGTAGGCAGCCATATGTCTGCATTAAGACTGTAGATGTGAACTGATGAAAGTTATAAGTTAAACCCTAATTAATTGAAAAATATCTGCTAATAAGGTTCACATAGAGGTCTATAATATGTGGGAGTCTACCTCTACTTGTCAGCTTGTAAGATGATATGTTAATATAACCTTTTTATTTTGTTTCTTTCTCCTTCCTCTAGTTAAGTGGATGCTTGTGTGGGTTCAATACCCCTCAAAAGATGTATAATTCTTTTTTCCTGTGTTTAAGCAGAGATAAATATACGTCTGTCATACCTTCACAGAGTGCAGACACCTTTTTTACATACATAGAAAGATTTATATTTTCCTGTTACAATTGTTTCCTATTTTGTATCTTTTATTTGAAGAACTGATAATGAATGATAAGAAGAAGAAGAGGTCCGCCTATGGGGAGCTGGGGTCAAATGCTTCACTGGCTGCTCTGATCTTAACATTTCTTGATGAAAATACCAAAGGTGTTCCTTTACAGTATGATTACAGAGAGGACTTAGTCCACAATCAGCATGTGCCAAGTAGCCCTTATCCATATTTAGAGATTCACATTCACTTCCTGGCCATTTTATGCTCCTTCTACAAAGTCAGATGGGGTACCAGCAGTCTTTGTTCCTCAGGGGCACCTGGAGTGTAAATCAAACCCAGATCACAGAAATGCCTCGCATGTGAATTTTCACCATTATTGGGATATTTATGGGCTCCATTGTGTTGGCTAATGGTGCATATCAGGTGTACAGTATGTGCTAGACAAGATTGTTGGGTCTGGTACATACTGGTCCACTCAATTGTTTGTTCTCTGATCCTTAAAGGTCCAAACCTAATTAAGCCTTTAGATTGCTTCCACTGCCTGTTTTTACCCCATCTTTTGTCTTACTTACCCATATAATTAATTTTAGAACGTAAGTCTTGCCAGGATCTTTGTAAAAAAGTGCCAAAAGGCTTGATTGGGAGCACTCGCAGACTCCTCTTTTATGTGTATGTGTAAGCGTATCTTTGTTACATAAACATTAGTAACCCCATATTTGAATTGTACAGCGCCGCTTCATACGTTAGCGCTTAACAAATGAAGACTAATAGTAACAAGTGTTACATCTTGAAAGATTAAGTTAAACACCGATTTATAAAGAATCTCCAGATTAAAATCATAATAATGTATACATTTATTGTATGATAGGTAATATAATTTTGTACTACTCACTACTACTACCATACAACTACTCAATGTAATTGAATGGATTTGAATATTTATAGATCTCCATGTGTTGGTGAACTACAACTCCCATAAACCCTTTCCAGGTATATGCTGTATTTTATTTTTTCTTAACCAACAGTTGACCAGGGGAGCTCCAGATAGCAAACAAAATATGGACCTCCGGCATTTATTGAGCCAAACAACTATGTATATTTTCCAAATATAAACTGAATTTCAAGACGGATTTAGTCTAAATGAATTGGGAAAGACATATCTTTATCACACGGCTACACATTTTGTATATAATCAAACAAGTAATAATTTCACTTGCAGTAATACATGATCACGACACACATCTATTTAGTTTTTAAAGAATGTATATATATATATATATAATATATATATACACACATACATACATACAGGGGCCCTGGCATTTTGTGTTATAGCACTGATAATACAAAAAATAAATTCAAGGCAACAGCTTTTGCTTAGAATTAAAGCAGCCTCAGCTTCCGTGTACCCTGCAGTTTTTCGATGCAAATCCCTCTGCGGGGATGGCTGGCCCTTCTCTGTTCAATTTACCGTCACGTTAACCTGTCTAGCGGGGTATCATGGCGGTGGCACAGACAGGGCACGGTTGGGGGTCAATATCCAGGAAGAGTTTGCGAACATACACAAAGCATTAACCCTACACCATCCGCATGTGATTCAGTGCGTCACAACGCTTATTTTGACAAGCTTCTTCTTCAACAAATATATATTGGAAATATAATATGATATAATATGATATTGGAAATTGGAAATATAATATGATATTGGAAACCTACTCTATATATCTTTTTTCCAGTTTTCCATTTTTTTTTTTTACTGAGACATTGAAGCTCCAACATTCTTACACTGATCTGGAAATGGACTTTTTAGAGGGTATCACTAATCATAGGAATCACATTTTTGTTTATATACAAGAAGCCACCGCTGGAAAACTAGTGACAAGTGAAATGTTACTGGATGTGCGGATAGGCGCGTGGCTGCCTCTTTAAAGGCATAATTTGGTCACATTAAGTGAAACGTGAATGGATCAATCACCTAGCATCCGAGGATCGTAGTCATCAGTGCTCATTTGTGATCACATTTTAAAGAACGACTTAAGGATTTCGATGGTAAAATATAGGCTGTCAGTGTCTACCTTGTATCTCCACGATTTAACACAGGTGGTCTCTTCATTAACACAGATGTATCTGTCTTAATGAGTGAGAGCCTGATGAACGAGGAATCCCAGGTTTTTAATTTTTTTTTATTTATTCTTAGGTGTTTTGTTACATTTTCGAATATTTTACGCGTCGTTTCTGGAATACAGAATCCTAACCTGCTATAAAGGTTATCCTGTTAATTGGGTTCTGTTGTGTTGAACCCAGATGCTTACAGAATTACTCTACATGTAAACACTCTTGATCTTCGCACACAGATACATATACACACTAACACACAATATATCTCACGAATGTTGAACCCCTTAAGGGCAATGGGTTGTCCTAAAACCCATGAAAAACAATGCATTGTGAGCCTGTACATGTACAGGCTTTGTCATTAAGGGGTTAAAATAAATCTAATTTATTGGGTTGTAAAGATTTCAAAGCATTTGATAGAATCGAGATGTAAAGATCATTGGTCTAGCAACAGTATGTATGTCTTATGGCCTGATTTGACCCTATGACATACAATGATGGCCAAAACGGAAGTATCTTGTGCCTCAACAGTGCAATATTTTTGGTGACAATAACTTAGATGAACGATACAATTACCAATCACTTAGCTGGAGATGGTTTAACATGCAATTCAAGGATCAAGTGTTGCTGTAAATGTATGTTATACCTTATGGCCAAATGATGTCATATATCTCCATCTGACAGCCCATGTGGGAAACAACAATTCCATTGTTGTAAATATGGTATAAATGATCTAACATCACATTCAAAAGACAGGTGAGGTTTGTACGCATCATATGTCATAGAGAAGCACACAACTGTTTCTGTTTCTAGAAAATAAATAAAAAATACATGTAATAAAATATAACAGTTCTTTGCATGGATCTTCTGAACCAACAAATACAGCACAAAATGTTTAAAAATGGACACTTTCAAGAAAACAGGGTTAGCATTATATGCATAGAGTACACAGAATAACCTACACATCCGAATGGTATAAACTATTGTGTAGCTATGTCTAAAATCAAGCCAAAATAGAAACATAGAATTTAGTGCCAGATGAGGACCATTTGGCCCACATAGTCTGCCCATTTTTCCTGATGTAGAAACTCAGCCCTTAATCAGTCATTCGTCTTGCCCTACGCATGTTTACATTCCCTCACTGTATTAGGCTCTACCGCTTCTGATGGGAGGCTGTTCCATTTAATTACCCCCCTCTTGGTTAAAGTAAATTGACGTGTCATAAAACAGGGCAGTGCAAACAAATACAAAACTCATTGTCTTGGTCTATACAGTTCTTGGCACTTTTGGTGACACAATGTATAAATGACTTTATAAGTGCTGTTTCGCTTAGAAAAAAAATAAATTCCACTCTAGTACATGAAGCAAATAAACCATAGCAGATTTGTTAATGTATTCTTTCTTCTAAAGGTTTAATTATACAACGCACAAAAAAAGCTTTGCTAGTTTCTATGGTAACAGCCTATCAGTGCCTGCTTGATGTCACATGCCAATTAAGTGATCCCGTCAAAAACGATGAATGAGGACAGTACTAAGCACGATTTTTCTAATACTGCATTTAATTGCAAAGTGTTAAAAACTAAGCAGGTTATGCGGACACAGCCCTGTTGCGTGTCAGCATCCTGAGTGTTCTGACGTTTCTTCTTCAGGAGGACAAACAAAAGGAGCAGGCATTGGATAAAGGACCATGCGCCTTCCTCCCAGCTTTTCTTTTAGCCGGGTGCGCTCTATGTATCCTGCATTATCCAATGCTCCCTCTCATCTGCTGCATTGCACCTCTGTTCATCCAGCTGGAAACATCTGGGAAATCTGCCAACCGAAATTAACCATTTTGGTGTCAGTGGACAGTGCAAAGAATTACAGAGCACTTCACTTTTATTCACAGGGTAATAATAATAGTCTCTTAACAATCATATAACTCTCCGAGAGATTCGAGATCTGTGGGTACTCTTAATGCATGAAAGTTTTCCAATCATCACAAATCAAATAAGACTTCAGCTATTATTATTATTGTTATTATTATTGTTATTATTATAATTATTATTATGATGATGAAATGTCTCATGGTAAAACAAAAGCAACAACATTTATTGTATTCCAAAAAGAAAACCGTGTTTATATTACAAAACAAGTAATACTGTGATTGCCACTCTGGGACCACATCCAGAGCAATTATGGTGCACACATACAAAAGTGAAGCAGTCACCATGGCAACTAATGAAGTATTGGTACATATTGCTCCACTTTATCCACTTTGTGCCACATTTGTTCTTTATAACCCCCCACGTATGGAACATATACGTGTATGTTTTAATATATACGCATAGGCAATTTTTCTCTGATTATTTCTCTTTTCATATTAGTTAACGCAAAGTAAGAATTTTCAGTGATAGCTGGGCCTTAGTATTGACCGCATGTTACTGCAGGGGGATGCACAATTACTGTAGAGGTTAAAATCCCTTTTCTCTAAAGGACACTAAGGATCCCCCAGTGAGTTTCTTTTCCCCTTTTTTTCTTTGGCGGATCCTGCAGAGAAACTCAGTGGTCTCATTCAGCTTTTTTATTATCAAAGTCATGCAGAGTTCCTGTTGACTCCTTCTCTACACATGAAGAACAGCTGGGGAGGTGCAGACTCCTGTTAAGCCTCATACTCTAGAAGAGAACACTGCAGATAATTGCACAGTTGGTATTCTGAGCACTGCACAGATATGCTCTCCTCCAGTTCCTCTTTCAGTAAATCATAAAATAATTTCAACAATACAGCCAGCTTCACATCATAAATGCAAAGCAACCCTTTTACCCTATAGATCCAGAAATGAGCAGGGGTGGTAACTCTTTTAACTATTTAGGTGCAGGACCTCCTTGCTTTAGGTCTGGCTCTGGAAGGGTTACCTCTGTAGGCACTCAGAGGGTTAATAGGGAAGTATACTGTATAGGGTGCTCTCATGGTACCTATTTTTCAGGATGAAGTACAAGACATAAAATGTATTAATTCACTTTCAGCAGAGATCGACCCGACATACTGAGCCCAAATTACATTGTTTTCAGGAGAACTTGTTTAAGAATTATAAAGGTAGATCAGGGCAGCCTATCCTCTGATCAGCAGCAGCATCACCGGTGAGTACTACATAGGGGTGATTTACTTGTCAAGTTGGTACTGAAGCATTAAACACTGCAACATTGTACTTGATGCAGACCTAAACAGTGATGAGTCTGAATACAATGTATCATATGGAGTTCCAACAATAGAATGGTCAGTATATATATATATATATATATATATATATATATATATATATATATATATATATATCTCAGAGATACAGGTTTGAAGAATATCTCTCTTTTCCAGTTAAAAAAAAGTTAAACAGGTACTATAGGTACTATTCAATGTATGCCCAGCAAGGTGCTTACACTATACTGCCCAAAATGCCCATGGCTATTGTATTCAGATTATTGACCTACATATAGTTTACAAAACAAACAAAACACATGATACAATTAACTGTCATTCCTACTATCCTGTCTTTAACATTTAGGACACAAAGTAACAAGAATCATAGGAAAGACACTTGATTTTAACTCTAGGTACATACATTGTTCCAAGCAAGGAGGGGGATATATAAACCAGGTTATTCATTCATCTGGGACTTACCTTGTAAAACGAGATTGTTTTCACAAGTCTTCCACTTCCATTACTGACATTATATTCATGCAACTTTCACAAAAAGAAGGGACCTTTTGGCTTTAAGGGAAGCAGAATGACTCCAGCAGTCCAAGACTTTGCAGGAACAGGAGATCAGGAAGGAATTTGTTCAGTGTATTTGTCCAGTGGTATTCATACCCTTTCTTCAGTGCAGAATTGTGACCCACTATCTGTATTACTATTAATGCAGAAAGCACCAGGCATTGCATACAAATGGATCCATGCAGCAGCTCTGCTCAGAGCTAGTGATGGGATGCGGGGTCCTACTGCCTCCCTGCTCTCATAGAATTACAAAGCAGTACAAAGCAAGCATCTCTTGTGAAGGGGGCAGGGAGGGCATTGGCTACAACAGGAGGAAAGCTCAGTAGTGCATGCAATCTTAATACAGCGATACACCCTGTAACATGTGTATCCCTCTTGGCACACACGCATACCTCTATTCTCATTTTATTTCATCTTTCAGACACGTTACGGAGCTAGATTCACACTGGTGCGGCTCAGGATTTCTTCTACCGTAATAATGGGTTTTAATGTTAAAATTGGAAACTTCCACAGGATCCAAAATAGATTAGAATGAACATTTCAATAGCGTAGGGCAGAATCTGTCACTTTAGTTTTCGTGGGATCCAACTCCCATTAGGCGCTGTTAATGGCTGGGGATAATGGATTTTGTATTCTATATCAGCCACACAATTTTAGGAGTTTTGTTCAGAAATCATTTTTAGCTCGTTCTTAACGTTCCGTATAGGTGAAGCACGTTTGCAATTGTTTTGACATTGGATGTAAACCCATTATTATTATGTTATTTTGTTTAACCCTTTGGGTGCCAGCAGTTGCACCACTGAAATGGGAAGCACCTGAATTACAGGGTACCATCTCCTGTTATCTATTCAGGTGAGCCTTAGGACCCCTTTTTTTCTAAAGTCAATTTCGAGTATAACCTTATTCATAATAGGAACTCATATTGTTGATCCCATACCATAACACAGCCACCTCCTCATGCTCAGAGATTGTATCTTAATAATACATCCATTGCTTCCACATGGTTTCCTAGGGTAATGGGGATATTTTCACATGGGGTACCTGAACAGCAGCAGTGGGACTAGTTTCATAAAAAAATTGGAATATATATATATATATATTTACTGTAAATATGTCTGGGTGGTAGACTTGTGCATTCAGATTTATATGAACTTAAACTTTAACATTATTTGCCAATTTCGTCAATTTGTATAAATCTCCAAAAAGGAGGAGGGACCCCCCAACAAAACAACTTAAAACAAAGTAAAGAGCTCTGAGTTTTCATTTTAAAGCACGCTCTTTTACACTCTCACTAACGTTAGCTCACACTCTCATACACTCTCTCTCATGCTTGCTCTGAATGTCTCCTTAGCTTCTCCTACAACAGATTCCATGTGCCTGTCTCCTTGCGGCTTCACTTCTTCTATTGCATTTTTATGTTCTTCTGTCTTCGTCCGCTGCTCCTTGTGTCTTTTTTGTTTTTCAGCTTCTTCGTGGACATGGCCTACCATTGAACTTCTGCAAAGGGGCGGGGCTTCCAGGCACACCCTCACCCCGATTGGTGGAACGCTGTGAGAGAGAGGTGCGGAAGCTTTTCTCTTTCTCAGCAAATCTGTCTTCATTATTCTGGCCTTCCAGTGAACTTCCCCAAAATGGCGGAGCTTCCAGGCGTACCCTCTGCCCCAACTAGAGGAATGGGCGAGAGGATGTGCCCAGAGTATTGTCTCACCTGACAATCATCTATCAACCATGTAGTCATTACTAAATATATGCTCATTTGGCCAAACATATTATTCCAAAAAATCTTATATGTGCCGTAAAATTGGAATTACTTATGTTGAAAATATTATTAAAATAAATCATTAAATAATAAATTGTTATATAAAAATAAATCTATAATGACTTACCATCAACTGTATAAGACTAGCATATAATTCTGACAAAATCTACCTTTTTCCCATCAAGTCCTTCAGTATTATATAGATGATTTCAGTACAATGGAATGAACTGCGTATTTTCATTGAATTTTTCACTATAATGACAACTTATAGTCCTACATTGTCAAAGTTGCTTTGAGAAATGGACGAGTCTTTCCAAGACTCGCACAAAATTCCTTACTCTGCAGATTCATTTTAACCATAATACTGTAAAGCAAAAAGTTGTGGCTATATCAAAAACAGCTATACCAAAAGGTCCTGTTTTACTCTAATTCCAAGGATTTATTTTATTGCTTTTCTGAATAATTTTCTATTTGAAACAAAAAAAACTAAATTGCCCCTGTAAAATGTTTTTCTGGAATCCAAACGACAAAAATGGATTAACCCACTGCTGTGTTTGACTTTTGAGAATGGTGACTAGCCATACTCATTGGAAAAAGAAGCAAAGTTTGGGCATCACCTGTACCTCATGAATAAGCACCTTAATCAGCACAGAATGAAGAATTTAACCCATTAAAAACATACATTTTCTGGCGCACCGTGAAAGTCTCCTATCCATGCCCAAACTGGCCATCCAGACTAGGCAAATGTCTGGAGCGCTGCTAGTCAACCGTGCCACTCCAGTGTGCAGAAGGCAGGAAGATTTTACTACAAAGCACTGGCGGTCATAGACAGGTTCCTAGTGGACCTAATGGATATTCTGGCTCTGCCCAAAGTTATAATCACTTAAAAATTGCCAGGTATTTACAAAAACTAAATACTACACAATGTAATTCAGTAATATAATGTCTAGAAAGAACTAAAATACTTTGAAATAGTACATGAGATGTACTGATGAGCCAAGGCAGAGTTTCAAGGGTGCAATCACAGTCTTTTGTATTGATTACCCCATGGTGAGAGAGATCAGCAGACAGCTCAAACCATCAGCTCAGCCTGGATGCGTTCCCTGAGTAAGGACAGAATCCCATCTCATTGTGTATTCACAAACCAGGCTTCACAAAAATCAGATCAAGGATAGGAGAGTTCCACGGAGTGGATGATAAAGTCTCGCATGACATTTTCGGCTTTGGCAGCACTCAGGCCCATCAGACCAAAGCTTCTTATGAGGTCTCTTGTGATTGACGCTCCTTACATAAAAGAAAGCTATTCACTTAACGGGTAGTTGTGGTGAGATGCAAAATTTCATCTTTGACCCATTAACCATGTAATTCCATCCAATTTTACCAGCACAATATCATAAAATGTTTAGCAATGGAAATCCTTCTACTTACATAAAAATAAAAATAATGAATTATCACATAAACATATACATTCACACCATTTATCTTGTCACCATAGGCCTCTGCTCTCTAAACTTAAACTTGATAGACATAAATTACAGTGTTTAATTGAATATTTTTGAGAACTAGATAGTGGCTTTTCAAGCCGGTTTAGCTTACTCTTTTTTTTTTTTACAAAATTATTTATTTATATAAAAAGTCATATACTGACCATGCATCCTACTAAATAATGATTACCCAAACACATGTTAGTAAAATAAACTAGAAGGGGTTAACATTTTCACATTTCTCGACCCATTCATTGGCTTAGCAAATCATTTAAATTGCTCTACATAGTTGCCAACCATTAAATTGTATTTAATACATAATTCAGGGGTCTTGTAACCAACATCCCCAAAGTAATCTTAATTAATTAATTAATTACTCTTTATACCATTTGAAAAAAATGGTTTCTGAAGATAAATTATATAATTATTTAATTTATCATTAAAAGCTATTGTAAAAAGTTACCTGTTGTTTCCAAACCTTGTACTTCATTTTGTACAAATTAATGCATTAAACAATCAGCAATATAACCAAAAGTATCCGGAAATCAATTCCTTTAAGAAATCAGCCTATTTGATTTTACCTTAAATCTGAGAATACTAGCCTTTGTATATTAGTTGTTTTTTTTTTTGTTTGTTTCTTTTATTTTTGATAAGCTCCACCAGCTCGAACGCCTAAGGCAAACTTAATTAAAGTCAAATGAGAAATCAAAAGTGAGGAAAAAGTATCTCTTATTATTCTATTTTCTTCCTGACAAAGACTTATAGGACCAGAGCAATCATGTTCAGGATAATATGTTGCAAACTCATTTCGGTTTATGAAATGAAATTCCTCTGAAGAGAATGACTCAGGGCACTATTCAAATTTTAGCAAAATTTTATAGCGAAAATAATGCATCACTGTGATTTGCTATTTAGGGAGTGAGACGCGCATGCAACGTTCTGGTAAGTTCACAAAATCATCTTGGTCAATCAATGCCATATTAAAGAGAAACAGCCACTTGTGAATGAAATCCAATGTTTTGTTGTCTACTGATAGGTTAGATATTTGCTCTTACACTTCACCGTATGTACTTTTACTTTAGCTCTGGAGGATATACTTCCATCAAGATATATCTTAAATGGACACTACGGTGTCCCAGACAGTCTCCTCTCTTGCTTTTAGGTGCTTTAATTAATTTACTAAAGCTTAAGAAAAGAAATGAAGTACCTTTAGGAGAAAGTGCAGCTCCAGAGCTGCAGTGCAATGCCTTCTCAGTGGTCTGGTGTCTAGCACCACTGATAGACTGTTTGAAGTTCCAAATCTCAGAACCTGGGAACTGATCTCTAATGCCCTTAATGTTTTTGGTACATACTACTACTACTACTACTACTACTACTACTACTACTACTACTACTACTAATAATAATAATAATAATAAATGAATTAATAACTTATTAAAGAGAACAGTGCTAGTAAATACATAATTTCAGAAAGTGTATATTCACTTTCAAAACTATATGACACATAAAAGACGCCTTAAATAACTTGTTTTAATGGGATGAGAATTCAAAAACCAGCTTGAAATGTAAGGAGACAATGTTCAGAACGCTGCAGTACATACTGACGGAATGGATTTTTTTCCCCAAATGGTGCTTTGTCAATGGATTACGCTTCCAAATCTAGCAGCTATTTTGCAAACGACAGCACTTCTTAGTTACAGTAGAATATATCATTTAAATGGGGAGCAGTGGAAGTGTTGCAAATCTATTCTAACAGCTTAAACTCTTGATGAAGCACTATTTGGTGTAACGGACCTGTCATCCTGGAGTTTTTATATTTCCATTGCACCTCTTAAGTCTTCAATAGAAAATGAATGAGACCAGAAAATCTGAAATATTTATTAATCAAAGTAACATTTAGCGTAATGATATTGCCATGTGTCTGGGCTTCTTTGGTGTGCATCAGCTGAAGCCCCCTCCTGTTTCATTTTAGGGTCCTTGCAGATGGTAACAAGGACCTGTTTAGAGAATCTGACTCTGCTTCTGCAAAGGTTTGTCGATCCAAGAGAAGCTCTGGCTTGGCCATGGCTTTGTTTGTGCCCCTTTCTCCCATCGTCATTGACCATCGTAATTACGATTCCGATTTGGGTAGGTGAGTCTTGGTAACCTATCGGCAAAGGGATGATGTTTTAGTTTTTAGAGTAAAAGCCATTCAGAAGACTTGAAAATACTTTCATAGACAACCATTAATATGAATCACTAATCAGGAACGGACTGGCGAGGACAGGGCAGCTCTGGCACCTTAAGGCCAGCAGCCGACTGATGCTCACACTTTTATGCTCACGTATCATGCGCTGGGCCTTTCCAGTGGCTGGCCACATGCCGGAGCACCCTGGGGAGACAGGTCGGATGAGTGTGTGGCTATGCTTTAAAGACTCTTGCATATTTAAATTCCCTTATTGTATTAACCTCTACCACTTCTGCTGGGGGGCTGTTCCACTTATCTACCACTCTCTCAGTTATGTAATGTAATGGTGATGGATCTGGAGAATAATGGCAACAAATAAATTAGTAATCTTTGTATATGCATTTACCCTTTGTAAGTCTGATTGTGTTTGCTTTCTGGCCATGTTTGCTTGTGTGGGATGCAACAGATTTAATGTGATTCATAAGCCAGTGAATGCCAGTTGCGTGAATCAATGTTGCTCTTAATAAATGTGTTATTGAACTTGACCTCAGTATGAAATTTGTTCTGTGTGTATGTAGTCACATTACATGCTGTGTGTGTGCTTTTAAAAGGTTTGTCTTATTAAAATTGAATTAAATATACTCAAATGAATCCCCTTAGAACTTTTGACCTACTTTGACCTACTTTGGTGGCATCCACCAAAAAAGGTCAAGAGGACCCTTTGGATTTAATAGTACGTTCAGTCTTCTTTTGTCTGAGACGCAGGAGGCTCTGTCCAGACCCTGCTGGATTTTCCAATGACCCCCATTGACTGATCACAGGATGTCTGATCAGCAATGAAGGGCTATGATGCCCTAATTCCTGCTCCCAGTGTGATCAGTGTAGAGTCGTTCATAGGGAGAAAAAATAAGAATAAGAAATATAATCATTTGTGGGATGCTAGTTTTCAACATGCCATTACTATGGTTCACAAGATATTCTCTTTCCATGTTCCATTGTGCAAAAAATGAACAAGTAAACACCAAACCCAGAAGTATTACACATTAGGTTTCTGTCTAAAGAAGCAACTGCAACACAGAACACGTTCATCAAAAGCAAAATGAAATATATATAGGCATAATATGCACCGTCAATAACAAATTTTTTTTTAAAGAATATTCCTGCACTATATGACCGAAAGTAGCTGTAAGTAATGTGATGCCTGCACTACATACGACATGCAGCATACACTGACATACAACATAGTACAGCGACAATGACAAAAACGTAAAAATGCACATATCATAGCATCACTGTAGGAATGGCAGTGGAGTGAGTGAAAAGTGGAGCAGGGTAAAAAAAAAAAAGGTTACGATAAAAGTACGAGGGCAAAAGGGGGGGTTGGGGATTAGTCCTCCTCTTAAAGAGTATCAATGATAGAATAGACCCGTGACAGTCTGACAACGACCTGTTCTGTTCTCAGAATTAGAAAGTTCCTAGTTGACACATCAGGTGCCGGGCTTTTTCAATGGAAACTGTGCATAGAAACAATGGTAGGAGGAATCCAGGGTTTCTTAGTTCAATTTCCAGTGTTCCCAGCAAAGACTGTGATATGTCACAAGATATTTCAATAAAATGTTGGGGCGGGGTATGCCTTTGGTAAGAAAAAGTACCAAAATGTATTCTGTATTACTGATTTTAATATTCTCAACTGATGAGCTGACGCATAGAACATTATTACAAAAAACACTAACAATATTGGAATTATTTTATGTGAACAACAATGGTTACCTTTTAAATCCCAAGATGATGCATAATAATAATAAGGATATATATATATTTGTTGAGTAACCTAAAACACAGAGATTGGGCTCCATCTGTATCTCAGCTACTGACAGGGGCAGGGAGGCCGGAAAAAAGGTCCACAATTCCAACTCAAGCTGTGCCAATTTCGAGATTTTAGGTTTGCCCCTATGGCTTAAACTAGAAAGTCCATCTGTTATTAGGAGAACAGATTTATTCAGCTGTGGATTCTTTTTATAAAATAAAGATAACAATTCCCTCTTTTAAATCATCCAATGAAAATCCCCCTTTAAAATGTAATTAACCTTGTTGATCATTTAATTTCATCTATTTCTCTAAATATGAAATACAAATGTCAACGTATATTTATATGCTGTATTAATCACTTTGGGTTTTTTCTTTGCAAATCATTTAATTTTACATTTAATCATTCAATTTGGTAAACAACAATAATATAGATAAATATGAATTGAATCCCATTATATCTGAAAACAAAGGATATAAGCCCCGGCTGCCGAAATGAAAACACAAAACCTGTTCACTTTGTATTTACATTTTATTTTTTTCTTCCAATTTAGAGAATTTTTTGCTGTTATCAATAAACCTGAGTAATTTACAAAGATGTGTTTTTATCCATCTGCTCTAACTATGTGCTATTAGGAGTTAACTGCACAGTGGATTAACAGTAGAATTAAATTATAATGCATGTCCGAATAGATTTTTGTCAAGCAGTAACCAGGTGTGATATAACCAGGGAATTCAAATTATTAAAAGCAGAATCACAAAGGCTTTAAACGTAAGCACGGAAGATAATTCTGAGGACAAAAGATGATTCTTACCACTTGACAGGTGGATTAAAAACAAACAATACCCAGTGTCATAATATCATGCTGTTGGTGCAGAGAGGTATTTTATGTAATAGATTATGGTGTTATGAAAGATGCAGGATTCTGTCTGAAGAAGAGACCGCTGAGGTCCCAGAAGCTTTTTCTAGGTTGGCCATTACTTAGTAAATACATACAAGCACTGATGTGTAAGCGTGGGTAGAAACCTCTAGTGTCTATCTTCTGACATCATGCTGGGTAGAACCTTTCTTGAAACATTTGCATGCATTGTGACATCGAGAGGGTTCATGTGTCATACGAGGGACATTCGAAAAGTTTCTTCACTTTTATATTGTCGTTGGAAACGGTGAAGGCGGGAGGAGTAGTGATTGGCCGGGTTTTAGCGTGTCACGTGACTAGTTCTGTCTGGCAAGATGGCTGCTTTTGCAGAGTTTTTATCCTGGGGTGAAGATGGCTGCGAAACTTATAAATTTCATGAAAGAGGAACAGCATTCTGTCATACGCTTTTTGTGGGCAGAAGGGAGCACAAAATCACCTTTGCGCTCAGTATGGGGATAAAGTTCTCTCGCATAGAGTCGTCTACGAGTGGATTGAAAAGATTGAAAATGGCCGTACTGGTGTGACTGATGCAGAGCGCTCCGGACGTCCAGTTACAGCCACCACCACCACGAGGAATGAAGAAAGAACCCTGGAATTGATTTGCGAAAACAGAAGAAACAATAATATAAAGTAAAAAATACAAACGCTGAATACAAAATATATGTAATTTATTAATTAAACAAATTAAATAAAGGAAAATAATAAAGAGACAAGCAACATATATGTTAGGTATATTCAAGTAATGCGGTAAAAAAAACACTTGCATAAATATATATGAAACAAAGGAATCTATACCACCATCTGACTTTCTCATTTCTGCTAGGTAGAGTCACCAGATGCCCATTTACATATGATGGTTATTTATGATTAAAGCAATGAGTCAACCATAAGCATGTGAATGACAAAGACGGCTAAAGTTGTTACGGTTAACATGCATGTATCATGCTAGCAAACCAATCAGACTGCCCAGCACGATGTATAGGTGAAACCTTTCATCCATATAACATATGTATGTGACCTTCCCTTCAACTCTCCAGTTTCTATAAGATCCCAAGGTTGAAAGTGAATCATTATTTTGATGACTGTTTTACTTTTAATAAAAATCCTCTAGAAAACAGGTATGAAATCAGGTTTTGACAATTTGGAGGCCATTAAAACCAGACATGCGTTAGGCCAGCCATAACAAGTCCTGAATGATAAATATAATTACCAAAAGGTGCAAAATAGGATACAAAAGTGATGACATACTTTGCACATCTTTTTTCCTGTAACCCAATTTGTAGTTTATCCTACTTGATTTTTTGAGCAGATGAAAACTAATGTATGAAGAAAGATACTTTATAAAGAGTGTGAATTAACTGGACATGTTCATTAATTAACAGGTATAAAGTTTCTGATGTGAGATCCTATTATTAGGTGTGAAGTAGAAGATGATAACATTACCACAGATTCTTATTCATTTATATAGGATAATAGACATTGCTTTCAGTTGGCATTAGAATGTGATGGGTCATTTCAGAAATGTCTTTCTAGGTTAGCAGCCTTACTAGTCCTTATGTTCATCCTATACCTATTTATGATAGTGATTCTTTGACATTATTCATAGTTACATAGTTACATAGTTACATAGTTCATAAGGTTGAAAAAAGACATAAGTCCATCAAGTTCAACCCTTCTACCTAGCCTTCCTATTCTTGATCCAAAAGAAGGCAAAAAAACCCCAGTTAAGCTACCTCGAATTCTGCCATCAGGGGAAAAAATTCCTTCCTGACCCCAAGAGGCAATCGGATTTCTCCTTGGATCAAGAAGCTCTAAAATATTAATATTATTCTATTTATATCCCTGTATATCGTGCCTTTCTAAGAAAATATCGAGGCCCCTTTTGAAGGTATCTAATGTATTGGATAACACTACCTCCCTTGGAAGTGAATTCCATACCTTAATTGTCCTCACTGTGAAGAATCCCTTCCTTTGTCGTCTATGAAACCTGTGGTCTTCCAGTCTCAGAGGGTGACCTCTTGTTCTTTGTACATTTCTGTTAATGAACAGGTCACTGAAGAGCTCTTTATATTGGCCCTGCATGTATTTATATAATGTTATCATATCCCCTCTGAGACGCCGTTTCTCCAGTGTATATAATTTTAACTTTTTTAGTCTCTCTTCATAACTGGTATCTCCCAATCCCCTTATTAATTTCGTAGCCCTCCTTTGCACTTTTTCTAATTCCATAATGTCCTTTTTAAGGACCGGTGCCCAGAATTGTACCGCATATTCAAGGTGAGGTCTTACCAATGACCTGGCCTATTTACTAAACTACAAGTGCTTGCTCAAAATGGTCAATAGTCCAACTCACAAATTGACTAAAGCCAACTCATGTGAGAACTCTTCTGTTGCTATTGGGTAGATTATTTAGATTTTTGGTGGGGGGGTTATAATTTTTTGGTGGGGCTTTTTATTGTTATCTTTTGGAGAAGCCCTTTCTTTTGACTTAAAAGTAAGAACAGAGGGCTTTGTGGATCATCACCTGGATGAGCCTTTTTGATTGCTGGGGCAGGTTGGCCTTCTGGCTTCTACTTCCCCTGGAAGACTTTAAATGGGGAGGGAAGAAGTTGTCACATATCTGTAGTGTGGCCACAGAAGTAGAAGAAAATTTGGGCCCCGGTAATCCACCTTAGCTACTCCAGGGTGTCATGTTTTCATCCCCACGTCTTAACTTTAATATGGAAGCACCTGTCCCTTGGATTTAAAAGAAAGAAACCAAGACTCTTTTAAGGAGACTATAGTAAAAAAATAACATGAAATCCAGTGCCAAACCCTAAAAAAAGGCTTGTTTCCATCTGAGTACAATGACAAGTTGTCGTTCTGTTTCAAACAAATCATACAATTTCTACATAATATCATGCTGGATGGAATTCAAGTTGTAGCACTGATCCCATTGGGTATCTTCCAGGAAATTTCTCTTACAGTTATATATCCAGGGAACATTGTTAGGCAGTCAACTCGGAGAACACTACTTCCAAAATTAAAGAATTGCCCTGAAGCTGAATATTGTTGCTATTAGCATGAGGTGTAAACGAAGAATGGTTATGTTTCACCAAGGGCACGGACAAATTGATAGGGTACCCAGTACTCTCGAACTGCATCTAAATTCCTGCAAATAAAGGATCCTACCAGCCTAGCAAGTTATGCAAATACAAATGAACAACAGATATTGGGTTACCAATATTGGTAAAATTGGCAAGTCCTCAAAATATTAAAAGATTTGTGACGTTTATGGGTTTTAGCTCAAGAAATGAAATCCATCACTATGTACTCAAACAATCATAAGCTTAAGAAAGTAGTAATTGTGTATCCATGCAACTGATTCCATGCAATTTGATCATGTAGGCGGTTTGGATAAATGCATTCCTCTGACAAGTATGCGCGCAATTATTTTCCTTGACATCTATCTGCTTACCTGAATTAAAACGGCATCACGTGGCACCAGTTTGTATAACAGCATCTCATTTGAAATCAATTAATTGACTTAGATCAGATTTTTTCCTGTAAAGTTGGTCAAAACGCAGCTGTTGTTGATCATGGCTCAGCTGGTAAAGATCACAGTTTACATTGTCTTGCTCTGGAGTTAGTAATTAATTCCAGGCTTAGATGGCCATGTAGATCTCTCCTAACGTACCAGAGAAGGTCCAACACAAGGTCAATCTCTGCTACTTAAGTTAGCAGAACAGGTAAAGTGTATGTCAGAGAATGCCAACGACCTAAATCACACAATGGATTTCGAAGCAGTGAGCAACATATACATCGCCATAGGTAATATTGTAAGAAAGAAACAAAGTATTCACAGCTGAAAAAGAAAAACGTCCAGGTCTACATGAATCTTTAAATGTATGAAAAGAAACTTCAAGGAAACACGTCTTTTGAGAATCACACCTTTGTTCAGAGCATCAGAAGACATCAAAAAGTGACACAATAAAAGGAGTCACACATTAAAGAACCTATCTAAGATAATTTTGTCAAAAGGCATTAAAGTTTACTGCATACTGGATCTTAAAGACAGACTGCTGAATGCTACACGCATAGTAAGTATGTATTTCATGTCATTGTGCTCCAGCTCACAAATCAGTGGGTAAACTTACAAAGCAGATCCTACTCTTCTCATTTAAACAGCTATTGGAATAGATGTTTGTTACACTGTACAATATATCGTATTATACATCGTATTATAGTTACAGCACCCACAATAATGGTACATGGGAGTTCCGTTTGGAAGCCACCAAGCTGGGGGAGGTTTGCTACATGGGCAAGCTAGGTGGCTAGTTTTAAGCACGAGAGGTTTGCGACAGAGGCAGCTGGCATTTTTATCCATGAGTTGTTCACCAGAACACGCTCACTGTATGAGTGCCAAGGACATTTATGATGGTAACACTAACAGACCATATTGACTAGCTGGACAGCAATACTAGTAGTTTATTTACAAAGAATGATATTTAAAACATAAGAAATTAGTCTATGGCAGTCTGGGACGTAGCGTAACCAAAAATGCAGTCATGCTTTAAGGGCAATTTCTTCTTTGAAGCAAAATTTCCCCATATACACAAAAATAACCCGATATGTTTGCTTAAGAAACTTTCACGATCATCAGTCACTGATTAATGTAGAGATCTCATGGTAGCTGTTACTGTCCAAGAATCAGATTAGATCAGTGGAATGCTACACTGTACATACGATTTAGGACTATATATATATATGCATATAACCTAAGCTGAGATGTACTTATACCAGGCTCTAACCTGTATTATATACTAAGCGTAGGTAGCTGGAAAGGAGAAATGAATAATGATTCTTCAGGAAGTGATTTTATCAAATGTGACACTATATTAGATAAAGTTGTGATTAGTTCATGCTTAACCATTACATCAAACCTATCTGCATATACGAATGAGGTAAAGAAACGTAGGCGTGAAACATGGCAGTCCAGTGTTTTCACGCAAGATTAGAATTTTATGCCGTCATTTAAAATTTAAAAAGCAAATCAAGATCCCTTTCTCTTAAAAAGCTATCAGATTGCCAAAATCATCTCGTCTTGAGTTAACATTGAGCTTTAAAATTGCCTAATTTTCTATGTAGAATATAATGTAACTTAGTGTAACTAGCGCGTTTGTAAAATGCACCTGCTTCCAATACAATTTCATTTTTCTCAGGAAGATGTACAATTTCGTTAATGATCCTTAAAATTGTCTTTTTTTGGACAACATGCTATACACAATGAGGAAATCATTTGCAGGTACATAAAATAATTTAGATGACTACCTAATATCATCTGATCTTACGCATCTTACATTAGAAATGCATGATTTACTTAGAAGACAGGGATTATGTATGAAGGTTTCACGACAGCAAAAGTATAGGAAACTATCTGCATTTTGTGATTGTGACAATTTATAAGGCACTTTGGGTCAGATTTCTGTTGTTTGCAACTTGTATGTCAAAGATTAGGTCTATAAATTGAAAAAAAAAAAAATCATGGTTATATTATATGGTATATTTGGTAGAGTAAAGTTATATCTGTTTACAGTTTACATCTTTAAACCTCATCACCTGCTTCCTCCTCTAGGTAACAGAAACAAAGGCCAAAAACCTGAAGAGGTTTAACCCACCTATCCTGCCTGTATTTGTCTAGCTGGAGGACTTCAAACCACATATGGTCCTTGGCCTTGAATGTTCAATAAAGCTTCTGCATAATCAGGGCCACATTAATAAGTGGGCACATACCCAGGGTCTTTTAGCAACTGGGGGCTCTCGAGGGCCAGCCCTGACATGGCTCCCCGTGGGTCCATGTGACCTGGGCAGCACTTTGACAGGGACGGCAATTTGTTGCCCCAAGGTATGTTCTTTCAGGATAGATCCGTGGAGAAAAAGAAGCATTTTTGCGCCTCTTTTTCTTTGCAAACCTATCTGCATTATTCTGGTCTCTCGATGAACTTCCGCAAAAGGGCAGAGCCACCGGGTCAGCCTCTCCCCATTCCTCCAACCAGGGGAGAGGTCTCTTTGCCCCGGCTGCCTTGCTTGTCTATGTTGAAGAAATGTTAAAAATGCAAATGAATGTCAAAACACTTGGATCGCACTGCTACCCACTAACTCACCAGGTAGGGGCTGCAACGGAACCTCCCATGACCCCAGTAGTTAAAACACTGCATATATAACCAATATTACTTAGCATGTATGTACCATCAATGAGCAAATATGATGCTAACATAGAAATTGGAAAAAACAAATGCAATACATGTGGCAGCCCAAATCAAACCAAGAGGCTCACATTTCCTAAGATAAGAGATCCAATTGATCTCACGGTTACTTAATTTAGACATTTAGTTATCCTACCAGGGGTAGTGGTCTTTCAGTACCTTGAAACTAAATGTAGTTGGGGTAGCCGTTACGTAGTGTCACTATTCATAGCTGCCTAAAGGTGTTCTGAAACACTATTCTACTAATCCCACCTACATGTATATTACAGTAAAAAAAAATAAAATTATAATTAAAAGTTAGTTAGAGAGAACTTCCCATAGATGAACATACGGATGTCTAACTCATCTTTGTTAAATTCTATCCTGGTTATGACATTCGGCACCGGGTCCGGATTTTGCATCTGAAACAGATGAAATATTTCTCTTTTTCTTGACAGGGTGCCGTTCTGCTGCCTCTGCTGTATAACACAGTGTCAGTGCTATTAACTTTAAGTGTACTTACTCTTGTGTTTCAATTTACTGGTGCTACCAAGTTGACATTGTATAAGAGTAGTTATGCTGTTTCTTTATGTACATTGCATAGCAATAACATATTTATTGTCAGTTATAAAACCATGAAAAAGAAAATGCTGGAATGAGATGAGTCTTGGGTGCTTATCAGCTAAAGTCAAATGTGAATTTAGATGTTCTTTCTGAAATGAGGAGAATCTGATGTGGTCATTTTATCAAACAGGGAAACATGAGAATGATGAGTACACACAAAGGTCAAGTCATCAATTTAAGAGTATAAACCATTCGAAATAGATCAGTTATTTACAGAGTGTAAAAAGATTAAACGTGGCATTATATCAAGTTATCCTAAATAGAGCGAGGTGCTGAATGTAAGATGACACAAATTCAGGTTTGGCTAGTTCATGTATTGTGACTGTGTCACGTGTTTACATAGAGGATTTGTGATCGACAAGATACCCACTAAAAGAGGGTAGTGTGTACCAAAGTCTACCGCTTGCTATTGCTCGCTCAGGACCACCAACTCGGCTTGGCCAAAAGCTCCATCCTCAAAAAAACCCATGCCAGAGACAATACATTACATATTATTTATAGAGCACTACAGATTCTGTAGAACTATTACATTGAAGAGATATTAAAAATATCATTAAATAAGGTTAACACACATTAGGACACAATGGCCTTGCACTTGCAAGCTTGCAGTCTATTAGGGACTGAACTCCATGACTTCTATTCAATGGTCATTTTTCTTATTACATTAAATATCACATATTTACACATTTTACCAATGAGACACAACTACAAACAGTAGGTTATTATAGAAGTATAATTTTACTTCATGGATATTTTACATTTCCCATTAGTGATTAAATTGGTTCAAAAGTTATTATTTCCAATAGAAGCCACTAATTATATAACATGTACATTAGGTCTCTGTGAATCCCTTCAAGGACAGAATAGGTGAATTCTTTATACAATATTAATGTCATATGGTATTAAAAAAAGGCAATATTTATTAGTATGTGAACTAATTGATAGTTACAGAGCTAAGTCTCAGTATGCCATAGGAAGACCCAGAAAAGGCCTAATCTATATTGGGGCATATCATCATTAAGACTTCCTTCTCAAGATCCAGTAGGCAGTACAAGCCAATACATGCCAAATACTACTGTTCTTTATGTAATAATTTTTTAAGACATGTTCCTTTGTTATACAAATCTAAAAAGCAAGGTGACGAAAAGGGCCAAAACTAGAGGACAGCAGCTAACATTTAAGAATAAGCATACAAACCAAACAGTCAATTATCTAGAGAACAAGTAGAATGCTGAGCCTGAATAATGGCTCTACTGGTACTCTCTTTCTTTTGAGATATCAGAAAGATCCTAAATGGTCTTATGATTTTGTGCCAGGAATAAAGCGAACCTTTTTAATTAATCAGCAGGACTGTGGAACCTTTGAATGACCTTAATGATAATATCCGTATTATCTGTGCATGTATGCCTAAAAGCAGCCTGTAAAATTAATTCTTGTTCCATTTAACAGCAAAAGGAATATTATCTCTATGAAAAGAATGAAAGTTAAGCAGTTAATGTCACCTAAACAAAGGGAATCACTTTTTGTGTCTAGAATCACTTTTGTCCTCAGGTGGAGATGAAATTTATGAATATGCAGAAATATATATATTATATATATATATTATATATATATTATAAATTTAATAATATATATAAATACAATGAATAAATATACAAATCAAAAAAGAAACAAGTGTTGCATGAAACCCATGTACCATTTAGGTACAATTCCCAAAGAAGTCCAGTTATGTTTTAACTGGAAAAAAATCCTAAAAAATCTCTGCAGTGATAGCACAGAAAGGGGACGCCATTGTACAAAACGCAAATTGCAGATTAAGTCACAGCATGTCCTGCTTCACCAAGACATGGTCTATGTGTAACGGCTAACAACTTACCTGCAGCTGCTACAGCCGTAGCAGCGTCCCGCAGACTCTGCCGGACGAGACCCCCACGCATGCGCATGCCACTCCTAAGATAGCCGGCCATTTTCTCTGTGTATTTATGCTAAAAGCTTTGGCGGGGTTATCTGCCTGGGGGCTATTTGAGGGCTCCTTAGCTGTCCACTCACTGCCTGTCAAAGAGTTTCATTGTTTGTTTCTCTGGGCTCAGTTGTGGTTTTGTGTTTGCTCCAAGTTCTGACTTCGGCTTCGTCTCTCGGCTATCCTCACTTCTCCAACCCTTGACCTCGGCTTTGTCTCACGTTTATCCGGACTTCTCCAGTACCATTTCGCCTGCCTCTGGTTCGTGCACGGGTTCTGCACTGTGGATCCTCGGCTACTGATCCTGACCATCCCTGGCTGTTACACTATGAGGACGTACTATTATATCTTGTATCAACAAGAGGTTAATAAATGAAAGATAAATAACAAACATTGCTTTCCTTTTGATCTACAGACGTTATTGGATTTTATCCAACCAACATAATTCTTACTATATAATGTATATTAATATAAACATACATGAAAACCTCCTACTTTTCACTGATACTTGTTTTGCTCTTATCTACTTCACTTTGGGAAATATGGCATCATGAAGACAAAACCGACAGTGACCTTGCCGTAAGGATAACAGTACTGCGTGTTACAGCAGTTCAGGGTCGGTAATAAGTAATAGAGGTGGGCCATGAAGTACAAGTGGAAGAAATAAAATGAAACAATTTGAAAAGGATATAAGAGCCTGGGAAAAGGGCCAAGAAAAAAAGCGAAGAAACCAGGCTGATGATATCAAAATGGAAAGTGCAGCATATTGCTTAAGCAAGGAGAATTGATAATAGTAGCGTCATCAGCTGACAGGGAAAAGAAATTTAATTTTGGATCCTTGCCAGGCTAAGGAATTCAGTTATGGATGGAAACTGAATATCAGACCCTACAGAACTCATAATAAGGCCTCCGACACAGCCTGTGTAGAATGGATGAAAGTAAAAGTTACTGATATGCTACCGTGATGTTGACTTCGCTTTCTTAATTACTTGTTATCCAACAGCATGTTGCTTTATTTTTGATTATTTATGATTTCAAGCATCAAGTTACAGCAAAGGCAATGTAGCTTAAACCATTGAGAGATGTAGCAAGAACAAGATTAAATGACAGTCCCATTTTGGCCATATCATGGAAACTCAATAAGCATAGAGACTCATACTCTATATTGTCACTGTGATCAATCATATATTGATGGCTAAATACAATTAGTTTATCTGTACTTTAATAGAAACCACTCAAAGAGTACAGTTACAGCTAAAATATTAACATTTTAGTGGACAGTGGCTGTCTTTCTCCCTGAAATTACTACAAAGTTTTCAGGAGCCCTCACTACCCCTTCTTATCATCACATTACCTCCATTTATTGCTTTGATTGCAGGTTTTTACTTGTCGTTTAGGTGTTCATCCAGTGCTGATGAGCGAGTCCTCATCTCTGCCCCAGGGAAAGGACTATCCAAAAAATCAAACACATTTGCACATACATTTTTTTTTACAGACAATAAAAAAAACATTCTGGGTGTGGATCCTAAAAGCTGCCAGTGGTTAGAGGATGCATTGCATTCTACATTGATCCTCAAAAAGGGTACAACAAGATCTAATACAGAAAAATACAGTACAGAAAATGCTTTTCTCTGATAAACAATATCAACAGTCCAGAATGCAAAAGTTTACACAAAATATTAATTTTAGCCCCTTCACGAAATAGCCCGTACATGTGCGGGCTCACAATGTCTTTTATGGATTTAAGGATCCGTTGTCCTTAATAAAGGCCTTCTCTTTTGAAGTTCTGTGTGTCACCCCTATGTCTTTTCTAAGGGTAGAAACACCAGCTATTTTAAGAAGATTAAAAGCAATAGCAAGATTATATGGTAATTTGAAAAAGTGTGATTCCAGATACAGTTTATTTTTTAAAGGCTTTAACAGTATTATTTTAAAGGAAGTGGGAATGACGACAGTCAAATCATTGACTTTTTACAGTGTTACTGTGATAAAGAGTTTTCTCAACGTTAACATTTTTCATTGATCCGCCAAGTTTTCAGAATATCTGTATATACTCATTACCTATTGTATCCGTTTCTCTTATTCTGTCAATTATAGTTTTGTCATACCCTTTGAACGTAGGTAATGTAAAAAATGTTGCTGGCAGTAAATAAAAGATTATATTTATAGATATTCTTGTTAAAATGTGTTGTT
This sequence comes from Spea multiplicata, assembly GCA_009364415.1. NCBI lineage: Eukaryota > Metazoa > Chordata > Amphibia > Anura > Pelobatidae > Spea > Spea multiplicata. The sequence goes on along the minus strand of VKOC01001003.1, from coordinate 95,687 downwards.
AAATCATTATTTTCTTTCTAAGTTGTTTCCCCTATTTACTATTTATTTAACTCAGTTTAAATTGGACTATTATTGGCCTATTTGATTTAATTTAGTGCGATTTAGTACAGCCTCCTTGCTGGCTGTTTAATTTGTAATCTTTTCTATCTTTGTAACTTGTTTTAGAAAACGTAATGGATCCATTGATGCAGAAATCAGGATAGAAAGGTTACAGAGGTGGGTGAAGCGCCCCTAGCACAATGATCTCCGTGGCAGGTTGGTTGAAATCTGTTGTTATGAAAGTGTCTTAAAACCTGCTGACCTGTTTAAAAGAATATTAACACAACATATGGATATTTTGTACCGTCTACTGATGTGACTTTTTTGGTGACAACTGCATATTGAAACAGAAAAAAACCCAAAAGAAACATAAATAGCTTTTATATTTATATAGCGGGATTCATTCCGAATATTTGTGAAAAAAGTTTGCCGTATTAACTGCCATAAAACAAAAAAGATCAATTGATATTTGGATGTTGTGACTTCCAGAACGCAGCATAACTGTCAATGTAAATGCTAATATGTTTTGTACAATAAACATGTTCTTTCAGCTAATGAGTAAGCGCTTCATGCACAAAATACGTTAAAACGTAATCCATGTGAGCACTGGTTCAAGGTGCTTTGGGGTCACAACTATTAAATATGGATCGGTCTTTCTATTTTAAATTTTTGTTGAATAAATGTTATCATTTAGTCTTTAATGTCCACAGTGATTGCTTGATTCATCAATTGTGCCCGACCATTGATTGTATTCATTGTTTGCATGCCCAGGGAGAAAACCAGGTCTTACAAGTGGGGAGTCTTGTTTTGTGAGAGGGCACCTAATATACAGAAGTAAAAAAAACAAGGATAAGTGCAAGCCATACCTGCAGCCTCCATGTTTGGGCCTGGCTCAATGGTACCGGTGCCGAGGCCGATCCAGATGGCAAGCAGGCGTGGCAACCCAAAGTAAAGGACAGGGATAGAGGTAAACATTAATCAAAAACATACAAGCTAGCTCTGCGACCTGACACTAATGCAAAACATGTGAAGGGTTAGCTTATGACACCACTTCACGGTCCTTTTCATCCGGCAATTCCTAAACAATGAAACTTCAAAACTAAAACATGGGAAACAGAACCAAGGAGCTTACCTGTAGCAGTGGGGCAGGTTAAAAGGAACAGGGAAAGCAAAACAAAGGTGCGGACATACAGGTTAATGGACACATACAAAGTGTGCACACAAAACATGGAGCCTGACAAGCTGTCGGGGCTTATTGGTGGGCCCCTTCAAGCTGGCTTTAGGCTGCAGTTAGTGACGCCTGTGACATTTAATTATTAAGCTTACACATGGTGTTTGTTAACATTTTACTGTCTGATATTAATTTCAGTAACGTATCAGAAAGTAAACAGTTGTGTGTTTCCAATCTACTTTCTGCGTTCCCACGGGAAGCCATTTTTTATCTGGCTGTAAGAAAAATCCTTTAGTGTTAGACACTTTATGTAAATATAAAAGAATATGATTATTGTGCTTTTCTATCCAAAGGAAAGAAAACAATAAATTATTCTTCACCTTTAAAAATCCATTTTGAAATAGTATTTTTTTATTTTATTTTGTACCTTATATCAAAGATGATTTTTCATTGCAGTAAGCATGCCGAAGTCTCCAATGAGACAGAATGTGCTGAATAATGCATCCTTTACCTTCAATGCAGTTTTCTTTTCAGAGAGAAGTTTTATAAAGAATTAGCACAATCTTATTTCAAATTGACGCACGTAGCAATTTCATTCATTGCTGTTGTCGAAAATATTTAAAAACTTGAGTAGAGTGATAGATTCCTAGTTTTCTATTTTATTAGTTTTTATCATCGAGAAAAAAATCTTTAGATATCATATTTAGGATTATGCTACATGAGTAATTAATAGATAAAAAATTCACTCTTCAAATCTATATTTAAATAAAGAGGTTACTGCTAAACCTGGGTGGTCTCGACGCGTGCTTAATCCATTTAAACAGGCTTGGAAGCCCAATAGGGAAAATAATAAAAAATAAATAAATAAAAATAATAATAATAAAAAATATATATATATATATATATATATAATATATATATATATATATATATATATATATATACAAATTTGGAAATGTTTTGGTTGTCTGGTTAAAGATAACCAGGGGCAAGCATGGATTATTGTTTTTGATTGGCTGGATTAAATACTAATTTTATTTTAGCACTTGTGTTTGAATTTTGTTGTGAAGCCTCCTTTTTTGTCTTTATATATGGAGTAGATGCTCTATATTGTGTGCTGGTCAAACAGCAAATATATAGATTCCTAGGAAAATAAATGTTTTATATGCCTTTCCTGTGACCTTTGCAGCATTGGAAGAGCAGCACTAATCCTTAATGAGAAATCCTAAAATACCCTACTACAATAAAATGGCCTGATTTCTATACCAAAATCCGAAGTCATTTCTTATGCCGTACTGTATATCTCTTACGTCATTACTGACATTCTGTCTTGGATGACTGGACAGAATGTGGGTGTGTTATTTTCTCATTATTTACAGTCCCGTGTCTAATTTTCTCTTTAGCTTTATCTAAAATTCTCATCTATATTGACAAATTGGTAGTTTTTAAACAAAATGTGAATTATTACAGCTTGTATATTTCAGAAGGGTGTCTTGAAGTATGTATTGCTCTGCAAATCATCAAAAGATATCATCAAATATGAAGGTGTTCATCCTTTTCCATTATAGTGTCTGTGTGATATGTTAGCTATGTATAGACTAAGAAGAAAGTCTTCGATGGGATGCATGCTGCTATGGGAATGGATGGCTAGAAGATTTTAAATTAGCAGCGTGGCAAGGTCATGGAAGGGGATATATCACAGAAATTGGGAATTGCTTTGGGACAATAGATAGGATCTGGCAACAAGAAAGATTCCATATACAAAGGTCATATGTAGACATAAATTATTGAATAGTGTGGTATAAATTGTCACAGAATAATGTATCAAATATTGTAAGAGGTCTAGAATGTGAGACATACATGGTAGAATGAACATGAGGTGCACCTTTATTAGATATAAGGTTGGGTGATGTGGTCCCTCTATGAGAATTGTTCTTTTGATGATAAGTGAATCCAGCCTAGGTATACAAATTATAAATAGAGAAAAATATATATTTGGCTTATAGATCCTATGTATAGGAGTCAAATGACAATGAATCCCTGGACATGCTTATATTGGTTATTGAATATGCCATCGGCAATGTTGCTGATTTAATTAAAGGTGCTGTTCAACATAGACTTTTTCCAAACTTTCCTGGATTTTTATATTATTATGTACTACTATGAGATAGATTTATTTTTTTTAAAATAACGGTTAAAACAGTTTTGATGTATTCTCTTGTTAAACACATTTTAGCCTTATTGCTTCACATCTATCAAAAAAATCACTCTCATCACACAAATACCTTAAACCTATCACACTACTCTTATCACACCTATCACACAAAACACCTCAGTCACACCCATTCTCCATCACTGGCCACCACTGTGCATTAGGATCTGTGAAACCTTGCATGAGCATGACATTGAAGGTGAGCATGGATGTAAGCGGTTGCTGTGATGGAATACATAGGGGAAGGCTTTGAAAGAATGGCAGGACTCGGTTTCTAGGCAACTGTTGTATTTCCATAAACTTTAAGTTTGGAGTAGCCGTATTAGTCCAGTGTATAAGAATGCATAAGAAGAGCCCCGCCCCCCCCTCAAAAAAACCAACCTTTTTTATTGGACTAACAGTTTTTAAAATAATAGACGAGCTTTCGGGAGTCCTCTCCCTTTATCAAGTCAAAAGCATTTCTGACCAAGTTAGTGAAAAACACACTTTAAAACTAACCAGTACATGTTCTGATAGAGGGTTAAAACAGGGGTTAAAAACAACTTTAAAGAACAGTTTTAAGAGATAGGAGCATTAAGGAGAAAAATAAAATGACAGATTTCTTTCACTTCTCTCTCTACATGGTGCAGAACTTATCTTAGTTTAAGAGCTTCCCTAGATAAAACATCGCCTTTAAACATCATTCAGGTGTTGAATGTTTAATCTCTCATATATCCCCTAATATTGAGCTTCACAATACATAAGTAATAAACTAAATAACACTACAATATTTATTTGTTTAAACTGCTTAATATAGATGATTTCTTCTACTTATATAATTGAGTTGATCTGTTGAAACATATACAATTATTATTGTGACTGATATTAAGACCACCAACAGTTCTGACAACATTTTTGTTTTGTTTGTGGTCCATTCCTTTTAGGACTATGGCCTGATGTGACCCATGTGCTTTGTATTCATGTAAAGTTCTACAGGAATTTTTCAGAAACAGAAAGGTTTCACAATCTTTGTGGAAGATCACCAGGAGACCATGTTCAGTTTTCCATGGAGAAGCAGATGAAGAAAGAAGACTTTGTTTGGAACAATGGGTAAAAAAAGAAGAGAAAAGACCAAGATCAAGAACATAAAGATCTTCTCCATGGAGAAGCGGACAAAGAAAAAAGACTTTTTGCAGCAATGGTTGACAAAACAAGACAGAAGACCATGACCAAGAACATAAAGATCCAAGAAAGGAAGCGATGCAAAGCAAGGAGACAGGGAGACTGAAGCAGTCAGTGGAAAAGATAGGGAGACATTCAGAGAGAGAGAGAGTGTTAAAGAACTTGAGTGAGCTTCTGAAAGTGACAGAGTGAATGAGGATGAGCAAAAAACCCCACAAAATTGAAAAAGGACATTTCAGAGCTCTTTACTCCATTTTCATCCTTTCTCCTATTCAGAGATTCGTACGAATTGCCAAAATTGACAAATTTCATTAAAAGTGAAATTCGTACAAATCCGAATGCACAAATATGATGTAAACAGTATATACCGTACACACAAATTAAGTTAGTATTGGTCAATTTAAGCAATACATATGTTGTCACAATGAACTGATATGGAAATAAAGCTACTAAAATCTGATATAGAAAATGATAGAATAACATTATTTTAAATATGGATAATGTTTGTGTGTTGAGATTTTCTTAGATTAATCACTTTTTTTCCAATTAAATTTTGGTTGATTTCTTTCTTTAAATCCTTGGAGCGTTATTAATCCTTCAAAGCTCTAGTTCCAATGACTGACCCTTAGGAAATTAGACTTTGGCAACAGCAGGGATCAGTCTTTGTTTTCTTATTAGACTTCATTTCACAGGAACCGGAGAGAAATATTACTTTTGTGACATTCCAAAATATGCCATATGAATATCAACACTTTACGAACAATACTCTCATGCTATGGTAATATATTGCACAAATAGCACATTTATGATCCCCTATAATTTGAAACAATGTTTTTATAGTGCGCTGTGTGAAATAGATAAAAAAGAAAAAAGTAAAAGGAAAACATATAATAAAAAATGGACAAGAGATATTAATATATTTTGACCATTTGCCCGCTAAAATTTGCTTCAGTGCTTTTAATAAATCTAGTTTATACGTATGATTATCATATCCTTCAGTTACCTGGGGATGGTTATTTGCTACATGAAAAGAAAAATTATGCAGAGTTTCTGAAAGATTTGCACAAACAATTTGCATATATATAGCACACTATTTTAGAAGAATCTTATGTGCCATGTAAAACCAATTCCAACTCGCCAAACAGACAGACAAATGGTACAAGGTGACTCTGTTATTTGTTCTGCTGCAAAATTGTTTCAGTCGGGCAATATAAAATAGGAATATTTCTTTTAATAAAAAAGTGGCTTTTCGTGTTCTTTCCTTTAAATGGAAAAGTAAAAAAAATAGTCTTCATCTGCATGAAAATATTTAAATTATATTTAAATTATATGTCATTTTGAAGGTGTGAAAATCATTTGCATAATAGAAATTACACTTGTAGAACAGAGTGATCTACTTTGTGCTTAATTTACCCAATAGGTTAGTTACTGCACCTACAACATTACATTTTTTTAGCAGTTAAACAAAACACAAAATTAATTATTAATAGAGAAGTATTCAAACTGAATGAATCTACTGTATGCTGGAGCACTCATAAAGTCATGTAAATTGTTTTATCTACTTTCACCAGTTTAATATAAAATTAACGGTATGGTAAATTTACGAACAAATAGTACATACACTCTACATAAATGAACATTAATGACCAGACTAAAAATTAAAGATGAAGATAATGAGAATTGGGATACTAGCCAGCATTTTGGGGATAAATTAAAACTTTTTTAAGTTTCAGAGTTACATAGTTACATGGCTAATTAGCTTGAGAATAAAAAGACATATAGTCCATCAAGTTCAACCATTCCCCAAACCCTTATTAGTTGATCCAGAAGAAGGCAAAAAAAACAAAATACTGAGACATCAGTGTCATCAGTTTGTCATCTCAAAGGGAAAAACAAATCCTACTTCTCTCCAAGGCAGTTGGACTTACCTTGCATCAACTAGTACTTTATCTACCTTTACTCCTGATAACCCTGCATGCATTTCATATCTAGAAGAACATCCAAACGTTTTTTGAATATATTGATTGAATTGGCCTGAATGACTTCAGATGGCAGTCTATTCCAAAATTTAACTGCCCCAACAGTAAAGAAACCTTAAGGCGAAAGCTCCTTTTTCCAATGTTAAGCGATGTCCATGTGTTGTCTGGAAGGAATGATTCATAAAGAGATCTCCAAAAAGATCTTTGTATTGACCTTGAACATACTCGTAAAGGTTAATCATATTCCCATGAAGACATCTTCTCTCGAGAAAACAATGCCAATTTGGACAGCCTTTCTTAACAGCTAAATTTTTCCATTCCTTTAATCATTTTTGTAGCCCTTCTCTGAACCAGTTCAATTTTCAGTATGCCCGGTTTTTGTACTGGTTCCCAAAACTCCACTAGATGCGATCTTACCAATGATTTATAAAGATGCAAAATTATGTTTTGATCTCTTAAACCCTTTCCACTTTTAATGCATATTGCTTGCTTGACATCTGCAATTATTTACTGCACTTACCTTTTTCACAGGAGATTTCTGTATTGTTCATACTAGTGCAATGTAAATAAAGTCAGGTTAAAATACAATATATTTGTCCCAAACCATCTAACACATGGACAGTTGTATGTGTCATGTCCCCAGCTGCCTTACCTCTGTCAACGGAAGGGAGACAAGAGTCCTGTTGGGCTTAAGCCTGAACTGGCAATCTCGCTGGAATCCAAGATTGTGGGGGGCACAACACCCCTCTTCCCGCCTGCTTGGGAAACAATTCCGCCATTGTGGGAACATGCCAACAAAATACAAGGCAACATTTGGGTTACCATTGGGGGAATGGCCTGGCTCCTGCCACCAGGGTATTGGCATTGCTATGGAGATGCCATAGTAAGGCAGCAACAAATCAATTAAAGAGATACCTGCCCTGTTGCCTATATATAACCACATCTCCTTTCCTTCCTTGCGAACTTCTGACTCTTAAGTTTTTGACTGACCTTTGGTCCTCACATTTGTCAGATGGATAGCGTCAGATTCTCTTTTCATAGAATGTGAGTGGAAGGGTCTTTTTGGCTAGAAGGATATAGAGCCTGGAAACAATTTTGTTCTGTCTGGGAAGATTAAAGCAGAGGGTAAGCAGTTAAAAAAAAGAAACCTCTTTTTAAAACCTTGTTCTACATCTAATAAATGAAATAGCTGTTACCATGCCATTTACTGCTTTGCATAAATACAAGTTTCCGAAGCATATATCATATGCAGTCGTACGTCTTCAGTGACATTTAAAAAGGAGATGTCACTAATTATGACAAAAGACATCTTCAGAGACAAAAGCAAACTGAACAATGATAAGCTGTAGAGAAAAATATCTGTACCTTGGCTGAAATTTACCATAACAAAATAAGAAATATGAATCTATTTTGAATTTGCACACCATTTTTTAATAAGCAATTCTCTCATTCCTTACCTAATTCCTCTTTTAACTGTATGAATTGATCTTCATAATTTTTTTTTTTGTACCTGACCATAAGTATTCTTGTAAAATTGTGTCATTTGCTCTCAAAACGTCTGGCCTGACAATGGAGCCGAGTGGGGAACCGCTCCAGGCGGCACTTTTGAAGGGGTGGCAAAGTGGACTTTTTTTTTTTTAGAGAGAGAGAGAGAGGCGCCGAGTGGTTTTATCTTACCAAGTTATCAGTACCCCTCTCTCCTCTGCGAGGCCTCTAGCTCGGTCTCGGTGCTGGCTTGTAATGTTGAGTGCCGGAAGATGCCGTCATTTCAGAATTACAAGCCGGCACCGAGACCGAGCAGGGAAACTCACCGCAGGACTGCTGAAAGGTGAGTACGGGGGGGGGGGGGGTAGATAATGGGGGGGGCGAAATTTTAAACTTCGCCCAAGGCAGCATTTTGTCTTGGGCCGGCCCTGATCCTACCTTTATTCAAAAAGCCTACATGTTACTTGTCGTGAACCACAATTTTCTACCTGATATTCTGCTTGTGTACAATAAGAGGAGGACTGGTACAGGGGACAGAGGGGAAATTCTCTCCTGGGATCCCCTGACTTAAAGATTGTGAGCCATAACCAAAGGCAAGTGCCACCAGGGCTTTAGTTGACATTTTAATGATAACTAGATCCTTCTATGTATCATCTATGAACTTTGCATACATTCTCTCTCGAAATGTCTTTTTGAGAAGAATGGATAATGTACACAAAGCATGTTCTCTGTCAGCTGTCTTTAAGTCTTTATAATCAGGCTACATAGTTGGAATTTCCCGCCTTTTGAATGTTACCAGCCCTCCCCTGCATATAAATCATACCATTGTACGTCTAAAATAGAAGTTCAGTCCATTTGATTGCAACTGACTTTGAACCTTGCCATCAGATATTCACAGAATTAAAAGTAGATATTATGCACGTCTGCAAAAATGAACATCTAGATTTACGATGGTTTTCTGAAACGCAGACTTAATGGAAATATAGGTGAGTAAAACAAACCTAAACCAAATGTGTTACTCATATTGTACACTTATTTACTAATTTGTGTTTCTTAGTAATTTTCCTCTTATACATTTTAATGAATGTTAATAGATTTTAAGATTGTGAGCAGGGCCCTCTACCTACTGTATCAGTTTTTCTTAGTCTACCAGTTTTAGTTTTGTCAGACCTTTGAATGTGTGACTTGTGAAAAGCTCTGCATAAATTGCTGGTGCTATATAAATGAAAGATAATAATAATAGTAATAATAATAATAGTAATAATAGTTATGCCTAGAATATGTGGACTGGTGGTTTAAACATTCTAGAACATTGTTCTCAAATGTTTTCTATAGAAATCTGTTACATTTGAACCTCAGCATATTGACTGATGCTGCCGTTCTTTCTTCCATCCAAAACTTCGAAGTCAAATAAACATAACTGACGACAGACAATAGCCAAGAACTTTTGACAGCATCATTTCTTTATTTTTTTTTACAAAGAATAGTTTGCGAGAATTTTTGGATGAAGCACGGAAGAGAAAAAATGGAAAATATCTTCCTGAAACCTTAAATGGACCTTAGACTAAGGGGAGAAACCAATGGATCATGTGATAAAATTCGAGAAGTATATTCCCTAAGGCAATCCTTACAGATCTTTCTACCGTCCCGGAGTCTATGGTATCATTCTTCATCTATGGCAGCTGGCAACATGCAAGGTTTAAAGAGCTTCATTGCACCAGTGGTAAGTGCTGCCTGAAGACATTTATGCTGCCTGTGATACGCACTACACATAAAGACATAAACTCACACTGACAACAAATAAGAGCGTGTAAACATTAAGCATTAAGTGATGAATGTGTGCCATTCAAAGCTATTGATCATACTAAAGGTCTCTGTCCGAGACCCATGTGTATATATACTTTCAGGCTTTCAGTGTTTTTTATTCTTTTTTTTACAGAAGATACAGAAGATATTTGTAGCAATTCCAACACTATAACCCTCATACTTATAGATAAATAGATGGGTAATATCTTTTAATGGTATTATTTTTTAATAGTTTTTGTATTCACCCTCCATAACTATTTATTTAAACCACCAAAATGTCAGTGTATTGTGACAGAGACACTGGAATTAAAAGGGTGTATATATATATATATATATATATATATATATATATATATATATATATCACCCCAAATATTGCATCCCCGGGGGGATGCAGACTAATACAAAGTGATTTATTTTTTATTTTATTCTGTGTATTTAGGGTCCCTGGGGGTGGAACATTAGGAGAATAAAGTCAGCCAGTATGATTTGTGCGGGTTCATCAAATATGGAAAAGAGGAAACATACTTTAACAAACATATGGTAAAACTGACCAAAAAAAAATGGTCTTTTGGTTATGAAAAGTCCCAGGACTGAAAGGGTTCAACCTATGGTTGGTGAATATCCTGATGATTTGTTTTTTGGCAAACGGCAAGCCGCCCAAGTATATTAAGGAGAAAAGAACTGTTTAGTGCATTCTCAGCAGAGCAAGGATTTTCCGATGGGAACCCGGAGTCTCCAGGCAAAACCCGGAGAGTTCTCATGTATACATATAATGTATACTTCCATAATGCATTTTCCATAGGGAGGAAAAAAGTAATGTAAATTATGTACATAAATAACTCAATACACAACAGATGATCGGTCAGCGTGATAGCAATGGGTTTGTAAGAATCATTTTACTCTAAATTTCCATTTCATTAGAACTTTGTAAAGTTCGTTTTGTCTACTCTGTTATCGTTATTTAAATAGCTAATAAGAGTCAATTACTGTGCTTTAATTGAGTTGATAACGCGATCAACGTATTCAAATTCAGTGCTTACAGAAAGATCTCAGTTCAGTGATTATTTAAGATATAACAAAGAAAAGGGATACAATCAAAATCATTCAAAAGACAGTAGAGGTTATTCTTTTTACCATAACTGCGCCAATTAGAGGTATATTGAATAAAAAATGTCCGCTCAGATCTGCAGTTTCCAAGAGAATTCCTATAGGGAATATTTATCTTTTAAGTGCAAGGGTGCCAACTGCTTACATATTTCATAAAAATAATCCTTTGATATTTGTATGATTAAAAGCTAGGCACAGCTGTGCAACGGTGCAAAACTGATCTTTTAAAAAAAACCTGCAAATTTATTGTTAGCGCTTCTAAACAGTCAGTGCCAGAAGCAAAGTTCATAGTACCATCCATCACAAAAATCCATTGCATATTCTACTATTCTTCTATTTTTTTTAACAATACCATGACTTTTATGTCATGCAATAATATCAAGTAGCTTTATTTTTTTTGCAAGGATGCCTGTGGTTTTGATTGTCTGTGGGTCTAAGTTATTGATTTTGTAGCACAAAAAAAACTCCAGTATTTTAAAATAATTATTTCTAACCAGGTTCTGGATATCTAGAAATACAGGCGCAACAGTTTCGTTAACACTTTAAATGTTATTTTCAACAGTGAATTGTTGGTAAGTATGTGCCCAGACGCAGGGAGGAAAGTATAAGAGATGGTGGGGTTGGATGCAGACCCAAAGAGAAGACTGCCTGCCTACCTACCTTACCTGAAAAGGCACCTTGCAAAGGTTAGCGTTAAGACGTTGCAAGGTAGACATGTATGAGCAGCGCATTAGGTCTGTGCTGCAAAAGGAACCTTTTCACTCTGAATGTTGTTTCCTGAGACTGCAGGCAGAGAATGGCCGAACAAAAGATCAGGCATTTTCCTCTATTCTGAGGCGATGCTAACTCCTGATGATAAGGGAAGCCCCAGGCTGTCTAATGACACCCTGATCTCCCGTGTCCCGCCGGTGCAAAAACTATAGGACGTACTATTACGTCCTCGGTCACCTAGAATATTGCAATCGTATCATAGATGAAGTATTATCGGAGCCCTGGTTTGCTTTCAAACCCAATTATTATTATTTATTGTTTTATACGGCGCCATCAAATTCCGCCATTGACTTTTTTTACTGAGTCAAGCAGTCAGCCTGTGGATGACTCATAACTTTAAATTATTACAATACCTGCATAGTATCTGAGGAAACCCACATAACCTGGACCAATACCCAGAAGGATGATTAACCAGTTGCTTGGTTACATTTATCTGCAACATCATTCACCAGTTTTAGCAGGAAGTGGATAATAAAAGCATTAACTACCTTAATAACCTTTCCTACAGACATAATATAAACATATCTATATCTATCAGTGTCTGGGGGTCACTAATTTATTGGAGAGGCTATGAAGTTCTTAGTAGAGATGTGGTAACTATTCAGATTGAATATTGAATTTCTCCCTACCTCTTTAGCAACTTGGTGTTCTCGTTGTTGTCTCCATGGTAATGGGTAGATATTCAATATAGATTATTTACTAACTGAAAGTTATAAATATTGATCTATGTGACTTTAGGGAAATCAAAAGTGACCAATTACCTTCTATGCTGTATGTTCTTTGGAAAATCCGCAGTCCTCTTAAGCCTGAACACCAAGCAAACCACTACTCCTCTGCAACAAATTAATCTATACCTGTTTTGTGTATTATTATTTTCCTGTTTCTGTGCTAAGTTGATTATGGGCATTCCTGATCAACAGTATGTGATGTTCTCTTACTACTTGTTTTAATTGCCAAAATGTACGTCTTGCCTGTCTTCTCTTGAGTCTGCTTTGATTTTTTTTGTCTTTTTATGCTATAGTACCGCCTGTAACACCTTATCGCCTGTATCTGTTCTCTTCCTGCCTCACCAGCTCTAACAGTATATTTAACACTGTCTCCTATAGCCCTAGTAAAAAGCCTCCAACGCATTCCTCCATCTTCCCACAATTCTGCCCTCTCCCACCTGACCCCATGCAGCAGGGGCATAACTAGAAAACTCAGGGCCCCCGGTGCGGGAATCTGTTAAGGCCCCCCCACCCGACACCCCAACCCATCTATCCGCTTTTCTCACGATTCGCCCTTCTCCCTCCCCAACCCCCCTTGCTCACATCTACCCTCGTCCCTCCCTACCCGCCGCTTCTTACGATTTCTCCCCTCTCCCTCCCTAAACCCCTTCTCATGATCTCCCCTCTCCCTCCCTAACCCCCTTCTCATTATCTACCCTCTCCCACCTGACCCCATGCAGTATTTTTCACCGGCAATGCCCCCCGACATCAGCAGGAAACAGTGTAACAGTCTATGGATAAAACCTTCAATCGTATCTTCAGAAAGAAATATTGTCTTTTCTTTAAATGTCTAGTAACATAACTCTGCAAATGCATGTAGTAACACATTTCTAAAGCAGAATGGCTTATAGAAAATGTCAAAGTCTTATTTGCAGACTTTTGTAGTAAGCTTTAATATAAGCTTACATTTAAAACAAGTTAACAGTATTATACAAACATGTCATGTTGCAGAACTAGTCCTTCATTTATGCCTTACTATATATATACTACATCATCAGACATTTGATACACTGAACATATTATTAGTAGACGAGTCCATCAGGAACCATATAGACACTGAACTTTAAGGAAACCCTCCGAAACTACTCCTCCATGATTCTTGGAAATTAGGTAGGGATGGATGAAATATCTCACTAAAATTGAAACATTCACAAGAAACAATGCTTGTGTCTCCCAACTGAAAAAAAAAAAAAAACATAGTACAACATAGTGCTGTCAACAGAGAAGGTGTTACTTTACAAGAGTTACTTTATGGAAGCCTGCTTACTAGAGCGTACCTCCCAACAGTCCCAGATTTAGTCGCCATTTTGGGCACTGTCCAGTGAACCATGTCGTTGCCCAACTGTCTGTTGTTTGCATACAGAGGGCCAGTAAGGAGATCCTCTGATCTTTCCTAATTGGCCTATGGAGCTATAAATTCCCAGTTGGCTACCTTGCTGTGTTCAGCGGCTGAGCGCAGTGAGGTAGCTTTCCTTTAAGGCAGCTGGGTGGCCACATCTTACCCCGGCTTCCTTTCCAGGATCGATTCTACCCACTTCCTGGAATGGCATCACCTCTTCCCCATATGCTAGCATTGTACATGAATTGTATACAAAAAAATAAGTAGAACATTTCCATAAAGGTCCAGGAAATAAAAGCAGTTCAAACTGCCCTTAGGTCACAAGGTTTAAATGAACTTTGCCATGACCCAGTAACTATTAGTGCCGACATAGCCTCTAACATAGACCGGGCTCTAGATGAGCAGCCTGTTAATTTTTGTTTATTTAGCTCCTAAACCTGTGAAAAAGAAATTGATAACATATTAATGTAAGTATCTATTGAAAAACTACATATATTTTAATTGCAACGCAGAGTAAATATAGGCAAAACTATGACACAAGCATTTTATTTCTAAACTACATAAAGAACACTTGTAATTTTAGATTTTAAAGGACAATAAAATACTTTCGTGAATGCAAGACATGATTAGATTAACATAATACAGAAGAAATTATAGCTAAAATTAAACAGGACATACGCTTTCGCCAAGAAAGATTGCAGCACGGTAAAATCACGTAAACAAATGGCAATTAGGAGTTCTGGGAAATAATATTATACAAACAAAGTACCGTAGTTGTTATAATATGGAGCTTGATTATTTTTGAATATATTAAAATGCCAGTGAAAGGATATTACTATGTAGACTGAATAATTCATATTCCAAAAGGTTGAAATATTTGTAAAGCCAGGTTGCACGAATTTAACAATGCATACACGACGCAGGAAAAAAAACCAAAAAACCTCTCCATAGAGAAAGAACTACCAGCAGTTGATCCCTTTTGGAATATTTCATACCCTGTTCCTCCTTACTTGACTTCAGGATAATTTCTCACTTAAAAGTGGATGGAACATCTGCAACAATAAACAAGAAAAAGATATAAAAATTTCAGGCAACAAGCAGGCATGGGAAAAAAGTGAAAGCGATGTCAGGTGCTCTGTCTAACTGAAATTAAGTAAGCTCACTCATGGGAAGACGTGGCATATTATTATTATTATTTATTGTTTTATATAGCGCCATCAAATTCTGTAGTGCATATTAATCCAATGTGCAGATATAAAGATTTGGGGTCACTGCCAGAAGCTTTTTTTCTTTTGTGTTTGTTTTATTGGCAGTTTTGCATATGAAATATGTACGTGTGTTTCTGTGTGTGACTATGTGAGTCTAGGTATTTTAGTGTGAGTGTCTGTGCGTCTGGGTATTTGTCTACATGTTAGTATTAGTGTCTGTGTTAGTATTTCTGTATGGTAGTATGAGTCTCTGGGTGTGTGTTTCATTATGTGTTTCTGTGTAAGTGTTAGTATGAGTTACCATGTGCGTGTTAGCATGAGTATGGCTTTGTGTGTGTGTTTGGGTATGTTAATGTGGGTGTCTGCACATGTGTTTTAGTGTTGAGTGTCTGGTTGTGTTAGTGTCTGTCTGCATTTTAGTGTGTCTGATTGTGTTAGTGCGAGTGCCTGGTTGCATTTGTGTGAGTGTCTGGCTGTATTAGTGCAAGTATTTGATGTTTTAAGAACATGCAGCATCAAATAAATTCTGCACTTCTCTATACTGTATATGGAAAGGTTACAAGAGAGATTCATGTAGCAGTGTTGCGGCAGGGAGCCTGATCACCCAATGGGGTATTCTGCACCCGGTTATGCATTAGGGCAACTTCCACTCCCCTGGAACTGCCACCCCAGGCTTGTGCCAGAATATATCAGTGACTGTGACGTGATTCATTCTCTTTTTGACTGGGTATGATACTTTCCAAAACATTAAACCACTGCCATTCATTCTCATAGGAAGTTGAGATATACAGCCCTTTATGAAAAGTCACGCACACTAAAGAATTTTTTTTGGGGGGGGGGGTATTTTTTTGCTAGGCATGCACAATATATACACAATTATGTGGGTCACTTGGTTTAAAAACATCAAGGTTTTATTTTATCACAGCATATAATCTCTTTAGAAAAAACAGTGTTCAGAATATTTTGGTGCCCTGCCATTCCAAAATTGCAAATCATGAATCATACAGCATTCTTTATGAAGTCATCTTCTGTTTTCATTTTAGAGTCTTTCGTTGGGCATGTCAAATGCATGATCCACTTATTTTAATTTTGTTGAGTAAATTTGCAAAGCGAAAGGTAAACAAATAGAAAAGGTTGAAGCTCACTACCCAGTCCACGCATATGTAATAAAATCATCTGTGAATCTGGGCTTGTAAATAAACCATTATGTGTGTAACTACATTACGTGGTTAAATATTTATAATACAACGGATCACGATATTACATTTGTATTTACATGTTTAGTGTTGTTTGTCACACATATTATATTTTTATATCCATGCATTGTTCACATCAGAATATTATATGAGACAAACTCATATAAAGCTCCATCTTGTCCCCAAGGATTTCTCGCAATTGTAGGAACTGTTACAATCTTAATATCTAATGTTAAATGTTACTATATTAAATTATATCATGAGAAGAGGATGTCTGTATATTCTTATTTTAAAAATTGTAGCTTTGCAACTTTGAATAAAAAACAACATTTGCACTACTTTGCGTTTTTTTATTAAAACATCAGAAAAATATGTTTTCTATATTATATTAGAAGATGTGACAATTATGTGAAAGCCATGGATCCCATGAAATGTTTTTGCTTGCTATTCCATATTATTATTTATTAATTATTAATTTATGAATGTATTATAAATAATACATCATAAATACATTTATGAATGTATTTATTTATTATTTATTTATTTAATATAAAAATTTATTTATATTTATTTATATTTGTTTTATATAGTGCCATCATGTTCCAGAGCAGTGTACAATGGGTAGACAGGACATAACATATAGTATATAATATAACATAACAATATAACATAGCAATTCAATTATTAAATGAAAGAGACACAAAAACAGAAAACTTTAGTATTTTAGGTTGGAGTGGGTTTTTAAAAAGCGTGTAATTGCCATAAAGAAAGCAAATTATTTACAATTATTTTATTTATATGACGCCAAACATGAAGCCACAAGATACAATAGCATTTTAACAAAATAATAATTCACATTCATTCTAAAGAAAAAAAAAAGAATAAAAAACACCAAAAAAACTGACGTATCACTTTTGTCCAAATAAAATAAGGATTTGGATGGAGGAAGAAAGACTAGAAAAACAGTCATTAATGAATAGATTAAAATTGACTAATCTTGATATATGATGTATTTTAAGACCTGGTACTCTTCTTCACGAGATACTGCAAACATGATATTACTATTCAGATTTGCAATTTCTGCAATAGATATATATATATTTTACTACTTACTATTTTATTTAGTTGAGTTTGAAGTGAGTTAATTTGTCAGGATTAGTTTAACATAATGTAGATTTATAATACATTCACATATTTAAACTAAGTTATTTAGTGAGCATTTAAAATGGCAACATTTAAATGAAAAATAATGTATTATGTAGAAACAATATCTTTCATGTAGTCTATTATGCTAGACCAGTAGCTGAATTTAGAGATGAAAATGCTTTTAGGAGTGATTCCAGGAATACAACTGGAATTAGAAACATTATTTTAATTATTTAAACAATCTTTTTGAGATCATGCACAAATTCATCCTACCGAAAATAATCTACCGTATAAAATCATTTCTTGATAGTATCCGTTGTGGCATATAATGTTTTAAATGACTTAATTAGATTTTATGCTTTGGCTGCATTTTTTAATCATCTCTTATTTTGCATGTAGACATTATCAAATTAATAAGAATAGAAAAAACAATATTTGCAAAAATGCCCTTTTATTTGGATTTTGTGATAAATCACTTGATAATGAAAAACAAGGTTTAGAAAAAAAGAATAAATTAATATATTAAGAAAGCCAAGAAGGAGAATAAAATAGGTAAATTACAAAAAATAAATCCGATCATGCCAAAGGGAGATTGTGTTGGAATATGTGGCAGTCTCCCTCCAGTTTATCTCCATCTATCCACTTGTGATGAGTCCACTCCAGTATAACTCTTCAGATGAGTAAACTCCATTCTTATAGTAATGTATAATGAAGCCAAACAGTTGAACATGGACTGTCTTGCAAACTCTTCTATCAAGTCCCAGTGAATATATCACTTACATCAACCCATGCTTACGTATAATAAGTCCCACTGAGGATTGGAATCACAAAAGCCTGGAAAAGCTTTTATTTTAAAACAAAAAGCCACTAAGCATATACTTTGTTTGTCCTTTCTATTATTAAATCATAATTTGTTTATTATTATAATAATATGAATTATTTAATAAAGATAAAATACTTTATAATGTACCCTTTCAGAATCCAGAATTCTTATTTGGTAACCATAGAAATGGTATGGCCCAAATGTGAAAGAATCCATGTGCTATGAACCTTTTAAATGCATTCTTTATATAACAGTAAAAATTGTTATATAAAGCAAAAAATGTATTTATAACATGCAATAAAATAGATTATACACGTTAGCAAATCATTGTGTTCTAATTTTGAATATGCGTGAACACTCTGTTGTTAGGTTACTTTTTTTTTGGTTTATTTGTGACTTGCAGCGGTTATTTGTGACTGCCTAAACTTGGAATGGATCAAATGGAATACTCGTAATTCCATGAATATTAAAATCAAAGTATTGGTAGCAGAGCACGATTCCGCTTGCAGCTACATAGCTAATCTGTCTTTCCTGGAAAGGGTATATAGATGTTGGAGACAGGCTGGTATTTTGCACATGAAAATAAAATGTAAATAATTATATTTTTCTGTCTATAAAAAGGTCCAACAGCACCAGTTTTTTTATAAAATACAATACTGGGAGAAACACAAACAGGTATATTCATTATCGGCCTACAATACTCAAGTGAACTCTGTTTCAACGTGTCTCAAAATTACTCCAGGGTACTAGTGGCAGTAGCGTACCTAGCGGGGGGGGGCGCCCCGCACCGGGTGCTGCTCATCAGGTGGGTGCCAACTTGCCAGCACCAGACACCCCTCCAGAGATGGATAGTAATGTCCGCCGCTGGAGGAGCAGGCTCAGTTGGAGAGATCAAGGATCTCCCTTTAACCGGCTTAAAATCACTCAAGGGAGCCGGAAGTCTGTTAAAGACCTCCGATACTGCTACCCTTGCGATGGGCGCGGCAACTACTGCAGTGAGCCGGGATGTTGTCAAATCCCGGCGCACAACACTGAAGCCGCGCTCACCTGCCGTCCGTGCCCTCTGAACAGGAAGGAGACAGAAGAAGAAGAGCGAAGAGGAGAAAAAGGAGCTGACTGCTATAACGAGAAGAGTGAGGAAAGCATTCAGTAAGAGTGACAGTGAGAGTGGATTAGTATGTGTGGATTGTGTAAATGTGGATTGGTAAATGTGGATTGGTAAATATGGATTAGTAAATAAATAAATAATTTAAGTCCATAAATAACGTATGGAGTGTGATTGCTGCTAGCAATCACAGTCCTATCATGCCAAGTCAGTTAACATTCATATATATATATATATATATATATATATATATATATATTGTTATTGAATTGTTTTTGTCCTATTTTCGTGTGTTACTTACTTTAAATAAAAGTGTGAGGTTTTTTTTATACTGGGGGGTCATATTTGGTTTCGGCCAGGTAAATGCTGCATTTACCACATCAATGTTTGGCTTATTATACAGTGATAGGAGTTATGCTGCACTATTGTCAATGTCTGCCTCTGTATATAGTGATAGGTGTTATGCTGTACCACCATCATTGTCTGCCTTAGTATAAAATGATAACAGTTATGCTGTACCACCGTCAATGTCTACCTCAGTATATAGTGGTTGGTGTTATTCTGTACCACCGTCAATGCCTGCCTTAGTATATAGTGGTAGGTGTTATGCTGTACCACCGTCAATGTTGCGCCAATATATAACGATAGAAGCTATGCAGTTTTAAAGTGTGTGTGTGTGTGGGGGGGTGCCACATACAGCATCCGCCCCAGATGCCAAATACTCTAGGTACGCCTGACTAGTGGTCATGCTTCACTACGGATATTGTTAATGCAAAAGATTTTTAATATGTATTTTTTTTTGTTCATGTTATAATCACCAGATTTGGTGTTTTTTTAAAAAAAAATTTCTGCTATAAACATGTCCATATATGCTGAATTGTATGTCCTTATGAATATTCTAATATCCATACATGTAATGGGAAGATTCAGGAAACTTGTTATTTAAAAAAATGGTGGATGCCATAGAAATCCATTTATCAGATAATATTGGTGAGACACAAACACTTTTTTAAATAAAAATCTCCAATACACATGCTTTTTAACATACTCTACTACCTATTAGACTCATTTTTTGAATAAAGCTACACCAGGGTTCTTACACTTAGGGTCAAGGCCCAGTAATGTATTGTGTGACGCCCGCCACTGGGTGGCTCCGATGCTCTCACTCAGCTGATGTTTCGATGTCACTTCCTGCTGCACAGTGAGGTAACCGTCATTTACTGAGTGACAGACAGAACTCTCTCTATGTTTCTTATAAGCGCATTTACCACATTAACTGCTAATACAAATAACAAAGTGTAAATAATGACCAGATTTCGATCTTTGAAATGTGTTTTTAGCACCAATTCTTCTCAGGGATTGCCCTGCGGACCAAAAGTTATCCTCCCTCTTCTGTATAGTAGAATAGGTCAGAAGTGTGTGTGTGCATGGGTGATATTACTGAGCTGGGTCATGGGGGAAAAGATTGAAAAACAATAGATTATACTAAATCAATGATTGCAAATGCTTATGCAGTAAGGTACTCCAAGAGGCATTTATTTGTGTCACTGAAATGGCACACCAGAGTTGTATTAGTAGGAAATTTAATCTTTAAAATGTTTATTTTATGTATATTTACCGTAATATATGATACGAACATTAAAGTGATTTACTTTACTTGGTATTGAAATCTACCCATGCAGAGATGTAGGATGTTGAGAAACAAGGATCCATGAAATGAGACCACTGAGACAAGTTCAGTCCACGCAGAACATGATCTGAATCCGTAACAAGAACTCGATGGTGGAAAAAGATACCTGTACATGAGAACCCAGTAATAATATTCTCACTGAGAAGCAAGACAAAGGAGGTTTGTTGAAAGGGTAATGTCTAAGTGGAGTGGAGATAGAAGCCACCTCAAAAGTAACAAATCATATCACCTTTCTTTAGCACAAACTTGACTATTTAATACTATATATATATATCTAGTATATAGTATATAGATCACTATTATTATTATTATATTTTAAAGGGGTATGACAAGACCAGAATTGATAGGCTAAGACAAACCGATACATTAGGTGGAGAGAGCCCTGCTCGCAAGCTTACAATCTTGAGGGAATGGGGTGAGGATAAACTATTTCAACACATATACATATAAAACTGTGCTTTCTTTTGTTGAACTTTAAGTTCTCTCTCTGTGATGCATGTACATCTTTATTGATTTTTCAGCAAAGCTAATGCATTTGCATTTTTAGGCCCTCATCTTAAGACTGACTGCTTACAATAAGATCTTTCATATTATGTACATTCACGCTGGAAAATAAACAGATTGGTTGTGATCTGACAAAAAAATTGCATTCACAAATTAGAGACCTATCCTGAGAACAGGATAGGCTGTTACCCAAATTAACCATAGGGCTTCTAATGCAAATACATAAAGTAAACATTATTTTAATACATATATATTAACTCCCACAATGTGGAGTTGTTCCATGATAAAGGGTTTAGGTTGCTCAAAATATCCACAAGCATTTTCTTTTATTTTGTCCATGTTTCACTTGCAATACCTTTGCTTTTTTTAAAATATTTCGGAATCATGAAGGGTTTGTGTACAAATGCAACATAGGAAACAGTAGTCTACTAAATTCCATAAGCATCCCATGTACAGGGTTTTGCGAGGAGACCAGGCCTTCCCATACATATTGGTTCCAAATTGTGTGCGAACCTTCCAGGAGGAGCTTGTGACATATTGCATTGTCAACAACAATGTTGGTCAGGAACAACAGTCCAAGGAAATGAGATATCCAGGAACTGAATCCCTATTGAACATAGAGATAAAATTGGTTTAAACTGGTTCACAGAAAGAGCCTTGAGGAACTGAAGGAGATGGATTACAATAGCGCTAGGCATTTGTCTTGATTTGTCACAAAGTTGATGTTTCTGTGTGTAGCAAATAAACATAGTACACTACAGCTGCTATCGCATTGACCTTTTAGACGAGCATTGAGGACCATTATACCTGTGAAGATCTCATACGTGTGAAGGTCTCATACCTGTGAAGATATCATGCGTGTGAAGACCACAGCAGCAGAGAAGTGTAAGAGAAACTTTCAGTGAGCATGGGACGATGTGGACAATGTAGTCACCATGGAATCTGTGATGGTAAATTATTCACTGAGACAGCAAATACATATAAAATATGTTAACAGTACTAATGATAAAAGTAAAGGAATACTGTGCATTGCAAATATTATGATGTGCCCTTTTGCAGAGCAATCTGCCTAAGACGGTCGTATCCTAGCAACTCCTACTCTTTATTGTTCTCAGCTTCGAAGAGCATGCTTTGAATTTAGTAAGCATATTAGCTAAAATCAATACGCTAATCGGAATATTGTATTAAAATAATATTTGTATAATTAAATAATGTCTGCTGTTTTTGAGCATCTATTACCTCAGTTACTAATTGTTTAATTAAAACTGAAAATAAAGTTTATTTTTAATTCCCTTGCTTTCATCGCGCCTCTTGGCATAAAAGGCTGATATGAGGGTAATCTTTGTAGTTTATGTAGGTACAATTCAAGACATTTGCAGTTAAAGGGACAGATTGCTGTCACCACTCCTGTTCTATAGATTATTATATACTAAAGTATTCAAAGAGTACTTAAATATGTATTCGGCCAAAGCGAACAAAAAATACCTGAGGTAGAAACTGCAACCCTGAGGCTGCAGCTTCTCCTCTGTAGTCTGATGATACTTGCCACTGATTTGCTGCCTGAGGCAGCCATTTAGTGCCACAAAAGTGCTCCCATTGCAAGCAAATTCCGGGGACTGGAGCTGACGGGGTGGGGGGTATATTGGGTGAAAATGGCAACTAGCCATGTCTCTAGATCGGTTTCATCGTTCTCTTGGCAAGGGAGTGGTGATTGGCAACATCTCACCCACTTATATCCCATTTCACACCTGCCAAAGGCTGTCTGGAACTAGCACTGCCCCTTCAAAAATCAACTCTCCATGAAGAGGGAGAGCTCCAGGTCTAGCTTTTCCTGGAAAGTTCTTAAGTAAGAAGATAACATGCCTACTGCATGCTACCCAGTGTCATTCAAAACACATTAGACAAAATAAAATGAAAACACATAAAGGGAACACAAAAAGGTTTATAAAATGCCCCTCTTTGGCAATGTTAACTGCTTGGAGATATGAACTAGATAGATAGATAGATAGATAGATAGATAGATAGATAGATAGATAGATAGATAGATAGTAAGTAAAAGAGATGGGGGATGACAGATCCATACAGAAAGAAAGATGTTTTCATTATTTATTATTTTCTAATTCCATATTTATAGTTAATAAAGAGCGCTATTATTATTAAAACTGTAAATTGCAGACTATCAATGCCATAAATGTTTTTTAAAACGCATGTAGGCTTCCTGCCCCTGATGAATACATATTCCAGGTTTCTACCTAATTTATCAGCCAGCCACTCATGACAAAATCATTACATTATTTTAGATTGTCAAACTATGGCTGGAATACCAATGGGTTCCTGTTTAAAAAAAAAAGGTTACTTTTCTTTAGAAAATGACTATGCTGTGTCTGGGGATGTGACAGGCATATTAAATATTAATAAGCAATCTTTTAACTAACACATTACTATATGAAATCACCTTTTCAATGTTTTATTTGTATATTTAATCAACCACTAAAATATTTATTTTTATCACCAAGCTGCTTAGAAATAGTTTTTTTTAGTATTGATTCTTGCTTTTAAATGTATGTTTAATAATTTCATGTCTCGCAATTTAGTACGTCTTAAACATTTTGCCATGTTCCAGGTGACATTTGGAAGCAGCTGAACTAATCCAGAACACTTTTATTGCAGACACAAATGTCAACCATGCTGTTTTAATTGCCCTGCCAAAGTCTTTGTCGCACTAAACTGAAAAATCTTACCCGCCTACTAAGCAATAGGAAGTTGTCTGGATCATAGCCATTGCATGTGGTTTGCCTCGGGGGAAATATATATAAAAATCATATTTTCCATAGTAAATAATTTGTGATTAATCTCGATGACAAACCAAAACTGGTATAATATTCATTCAAATGCTGTATGGAAATGGGCAAGAAAACGAATGGGCTAACAGTCAAGTCAAAGAAATGGCACTATCTGACTCTTTAGAGAACAGCGCTACATTTAAATGTAACAATAATGCTCTATTTGTGTATTCTCTGAATTCATGCATCGTTGTTATCATAATCAGCCAATAAAAGCCACTTTATGTTGTTAATGGCGAATACGGATAGACTGATTGTGAGCGGGTAGATCTGAATAGGCTGTTACCTAGAATGCTTAAAGCGGACCCCCTGTAAATTATTTTCATAATTAGTAACAGAGAAAAGTTCACAAGAATATTGGTCTGTTTTCTTTTTTTTTTAATAATTCTATTTTTTTTTGCATTATAAAATGTTTTCTGGCAGCTGCATTTTTAGCCATTTGAGTTCTAGCTCTATTTTTTTTTTAGTCCAATCTACTAGAAAACCCACAGCCTGACTCCTTATCATACTGCCTGTCAGGACAGGGTTGCCCATGACCAATCCAAATTCTTCAAACAGGACTGGTCAAACTTTAAACGTTCCACAGAAGAGGGAGAGTATTGGTCTTGTCACATGACTCCTGCATTAGAAGCTTGCATCAGCTATAAAGAGTAATCTAAAGCAAGGTAAGAGTTTATATAAGTGTGAATGTATATGTTAGAGTGAGTGTGTGCACATAAGTGTTAGCGTGTACAACCACGCCGGGCACTCTGGTCTAGGTAGGAATGGATGTCATATCATTGCCATTAGGAATCAGCTCAGTGTGATAATCGTGCAGAGAAAGTAACACAAAACAGGCAAATTAGAAAAATATTTTTTTCATAAAAAATTCCCCTTTAAACACTTTCTAGACCATAGCTCTGGTTTTTGGTGTGAGTGATGTGGTATTTCCTGCAAACTCTATAAATCCTCGTACTTCAATGAACACTGCAATTTGAAGTCTAACTCATCAGGGACAACCAGCTAAAGAAAGTGAAATTGCCTCAAGGAATAAGTTATATACCCCCCCCTCCGCTCAAGACGTTCCAGAACTTCCCAAGAATTCTCTACTAAACAGTGGCTGTCTATTGTCTCTTAAAAATGCGTAATTTACATAGTCAAGTGTGAATTCAATAAATTCTGGTACGTCTGAAGTAATTGCAAACAGAAAAAAACCAATGTTCCACGTGAAATAATAAAATGACAATGAATACTTCCCCACACTAAAAGCAGCTTCCACGAACACTCTTCCTCAAAGTGTGAGCGAAACTCAACAACCAATAGTGGAGCGCATATACATGGGGGAACAAAAAACAAATACCAATAGTGTAATATGTAAATAAAATAATAATAAAATAAAATGTAAGATCCACTCACAAGTGGGCTGGGTATATAAGGCCTGTTGTGGTCTTAGTGCTTCAGTATTGCTGCTTGCCTTGAAAGAAATCCAGTAGCCTTCCATCCCAAGATTGGCAAGGGGAAAACTGGTAACATTAAGCCACGTCATAATAAGGGATGTAACTGCAAGCGTTCTGGATGCCTTAAGAATTACTGTGAATGTTACGAGCTCTCAAGTGTATCCAAAATCCGTGGTTTGATGAGCCTTATATACCCAGCCCACTTGTGAGTGGATCTTACATTTTATTTTATTATTATTTTATTTACATATTACACTATTGGTATTTGTTTTTTGTTCCCCCATGTATATGCGCTCCACTATTGGTTGTTGAACGTCTGAAGTAATTCCAATGTGAAAAGAAATAGAAGTTAAAAAAATCAATCGTTCCAGGTACTGCATTGTTGAAGTTATAAAAAAAATGTATTAAATAATATTTTATGAGCACCTCTCACCTTGCCACCATGCGACTAAAACACATCCACACATCTGCTCTCAGGTCATATTGGGACAAATTGCCGCTATGCTCTAGTAATAGTTCCTGGAAGTTACACGGGAATATGCTGGCTGTATCTTATTATCAGTTGCAAATTGATCAGAACAGCTGTAAGCGTGTAACATCGGCACAGTATGGGAACGCGGTGCAGCATTTCTCACGCTGGGCTTAGTCTCTGAGTAAATATTTGTTTATTTTTAATTGCTTCCTACTCATCTGAATGATGAATACATTGCTAATGATCTTTCCGCTGCTCTGTAATTACCTTTTGAATCTACGTTTCTTTTGGGAACAGTTTAATACCAGATCTATTCCTTCAAAATTCCGGAACGGTCCTTTGTGGATCATAAGACTTGCATCCGGTAGCTTGCGAAATTTTCTTGGTAGAGAAATTCAGTGCAAAGGAACTTTATGTGTTTTTTTTTTCTCCTCCAGAAATAATATCATTTTTGGATCAGGTCTACACCAATGCAAAAAGCATATACAAATCAGGTTCCCGCAGCAATACTTGTTTCCTATCGATACAAAAATCATTTGGCTTTCTATTTTGAAAAAAAAATTCTTCTAAAATTATAAAGTCCTTTACTTCTTTGTTGTTTCTTTTATACCAGAACATAGATTGAGATTCTCTGCTGTGGTTTACGTTTGGGAATTCTTCATGATGTCTCCAAAACCTTTATCTGTATTCCGGAATTTAGTTTGGATGTGACCAAGTTGACAATGATTGTTTTCTGCATAGTTGCCTTTTCGTATTCATTCTCCCCATTTCTGACTAATTTTTTTTACTTCTTCTTATTTCCGCGTCTTCCTATCACATCAGCTTACCAGTCTCAGACCTGAGGGGGTTAATACTACACCATGAGGCTAGAGAGGCACAAATCCATGGGCTTCTGCACAGAATAGCAGGGTGAAGATCAACACACCCAAAGCCAGTTATGTTTTTTCAGCAGACAGATTAATTATTATAGATTAGAGGGTCCCTGGCAATCTAGGGGTCACGTAGTGCACATAAGACATGCAGCTTTGCTCTGCTGTACGTGTGCAGCAATGGGAACGGCTTGATTTGGTACAGAGCACTTACACGTGTACCAAACATACATATGTGTAAAGTGTAATGGGCTCCTGTGCAGCACTGTGATTTTAGGCACTGGGGCAGTTGTAATTTGAGACCTAAGTCCCAAATTTATGGGATATCTCCGATGTCCCGTATTTCTAGGGCACCTGAGGATTATGACTAAAATAATAATGTAGTGTATTCAAGGAAAGCGGCAAAGTTCTTCTACACTACTGCACAGGGAATGGAAACACGTATTTGTGTATATATAGTGACCCAGAAATATGGGATCGGAATGTTAATAGATCTTTTGGTTGCTTGAGCAAAACATTACATTAGGAAGACTCGTGAGTGCTCTTGGACTTTCTCTCTTTTGTTCTCTCTTTATGTGTACAGTATATATATCATTGTTGACATTATTTGCATGCACCTACCCAGAATCCCTTGTGGTTGTGGCAGTGGCAGCATAATGAGATTTCTGAGGGAAGAAACAAGCCTTCTGGCATGTCTGGTGTCTGTAGATGAGTGTTATGAGTGAAATACATATATATATATATATATATATATATATATATATAACAGGTATAATTCCTCGTTTTTGGAGAGTATATCCTGACAGATGAATGAAAAGGAAGCATGAATGAAATCATCTCCTTGCACTCGCCTCTCATACTAATAGAAACTTGTAAGTGTTGACATTTATATAAAAAAGGGATTATCATTGCAAATGTTATAACCATTTAAATTCTGATGCTGCTTAGAGAGGGGGGATATATCCTGGGAGCTCTACTCCCCGGGGCAATGCCCCTATTTATTCAAGCTTTTATGTGACAAAAAGGGTCACATAGCTGTTATTCACTTGGGGAGATTCGGTATACAGACTGTACATCAATCGCCTGAGAAATGGGCCAGTCTAAGCTATCCTCGGTGATGGTTATCAATCAATATTTCATTCAACAAAGAACACAAGCTCAGAGTGGAAATGTATAAACCTGTTAGTGTAGCAGCATTAGCTAGAAAGGAACAAAAAGTGGACTCACTAACAGAAAACACCTACACAGCGTATTATGTATGTCAGATTTACAGCTACAGTATAATTCACAACACTCGAGATGACCCCAAAGTTTATTGTGCCCTTGGTGGACTGTGTCCCCGGTACCCCAATCTTCATGCACTTGCTTGTTTATGTGGGAAAGAAACTGATGGTGGTGCCTCATAGTAGTGTGGATCCCTATTAACCCCTTTATGACCAATGCCGTACAATCATCCAATCGGGGAGAGGACTGCCATATTGCCCTCAGTTGGTTCTTTGAGTGACATCCTCCAATCTGAGGATGTCACTGCAGCACTGCCATTTCGGAGTAAATTGCCGGGTTATGTCCGCTTAGATGTGGATGGAGAAAGAAAAACAGATGAAGGCTTGCAGAAAAAAAGGGAGAAGACAGAAGATGACGAAGAGGATGCAGAAGCGGAAGTGGCCAGCAGAAGCAGAAGTGGTCGTCAGAGAAGGTAGGGAAACAATGAAGAGTGTGAGTGAATGTGGACCCATGAATTTTGGATGAAATTCAGAGCATTTAGCTTTGTTCATTCATCTTAATGTTACCCTCTTAACCTCCTGGAAGCAAGAAGAAAATAGAGAAGCATTGAAACACGGGGGGCGGAATTACACATTTCCCCAATATGCCACTGAACACTAAACAATATCTTTTAAACAATGAGCTGTAGAGGAAAAGTTTTGATGAATAAATGTAATGTTGCTGAACGCTTTGTCAGAAGTCAAATGTTAATAAAAAACCCCAAAGATTGATTTGTGATATTAGGTCTGGGAAACTTTCCAGGATTCTTGTGTGTATATATAATAATATCATTAGAGGGAGTCAGCATGTTTTTTAGGGGCAATAAATCTTGTAAAACTAATTCATTTATCATCTGTGAAATTTCAGTAAAGACCAAAAATAATGAGCGGTACAGTAAATTACACATTCTCAGAATGAGAGTGATTGGGACGGAATAGAAGATATATACATTTTAACTAAAACATAGGCGTTTATTCACGAAAATTGTGTTTCAGCACCCATTTATTATGAAGGTCCATCCCTAGTGTGCTTGGTTGCAGGGAAAAAAAAGAAAAAGCTTTGATCACCCTGTATAATGCATAGTTACATACGTGAGATTTCTTCAAAAACTCTTCTTCCATTAAATTGTGCATTATGCAGGGCCAGCTCAGTCATTCTAGCTGGAGAAACCTGCTGGTATCGGCCTTTCGTAATGAATTGTGACGTGAGGGGGGTCCAAGCCACAATTCTCCTGCAAACTCTCCTTTCGTTTAGTGAACAGATCCAATTGTTTCTTACCATTAGTATAGCTATAACATCATCAAATTAGTTGACCTACGTCATTAGAAATAATATATAGGTGTAGCAAATAAACAGGAGAAAAATTAAGATGTCAGTTCCAGAGTAGGCGGTCATCTCAAATACCGCACAATGCACGTAAATCCACTAAATTAGCAATTCAAGCTGCTTAACCTCTACCACTTCAGCTGGAAGGCTGTTACACTTATCTACCACCTTTTCAGTAAAGTGGAACTTTCTTACATTACCTCTAAGCCTCCGACCTTCTACAGTAGTTTTAGACTATGATCTCTTGACTTAACGTCTGTTTTTAAAATTACTTCCCTCCTGTATCATATTAAATCCTTTTCTGTATTTAACATAACATATTTCACAACAAATGTCAGATGCTCACCAAGCACCGACAGCCACTTTATAGTCTGCCTAACGGTGCATCCCTGCTTGATACCAACAATACCCCACTAAAAAGGCCAATGCAGGTGGAAACATACATATTTGTTTGTTGGTTGCTGCATGCAGAGGAAATTTGCCTCTTATTTTGGTTCTGGACTGCCCTTTTAGGTAGGACTAGACTGGTTTGTAGATGTAGGTTTGTTCTCTGTAATGTAAGAAGGCTAAAGTTTGAGATGCTCTCGAGCAGGGATGCACTGTAAGGCAGACTATGATGTGGCTGTCTGTTTTTGGCAAGCATCTAACATCCTTCGGAGATCTCTTGGGGTTCACCCCAAGTGTAAAGGTGAGTCCAGACGTGGACCTCCTTGCTCTCTTGTACTTACTGAGGTATCAATCTTACTGCATGAAGCCAATGTAGGCTTAGAGAAATGTCCGGTGTTGTTGGTGCCTACGGGCAGATGAAATTTGTCTCTTGTTTTTCTTCTGTACTGCCTTTTTGGGTGGGGCCAGGCTGATATGTAAATTATTTTTTTTTTCTCTGTAATGACACAAGACAGTTAAAATTTGAGATGCTCTCAATTTGGGATGCACTGTAAGGCAGACTGTAATGCGGCTGTCCATTCTTGATGAGCTTCTCACATATTTCTTGTATGGTATTTCAACCTTCGAGGATCTCTTGAGGTTCACCCTAAGTGTAAAGGTGGGTCCAGACGTGGGCTTCCTTGCTGTCTTTTGCTTTGAGGGATATCAGTTGTGCCCTGTTGATGAGGCCAACATGGGCTGAAATTCATGTCTGGCTTTGTTGTTGCGTCTCTTGTGCAGAGGAAATTTACCTCTTGTTTAGTTTCCAGACTGATATGGAGATATCTTCTCTTTAATGGCATAAAACAGCTAACATTTGAGAAGCACTGTGAGGCAGACTATGATGCAGCTTTCTGTTCTTGGTGAGCTTCTCACAAGCTTTATGTATGGCATTTCGCCCATCAGGGATCTCTTGGGGTTCACCCCAAGTGTAAAGGTGAGTCCAGACATGGATCTCCTTGCTCGCTCATACCTAGTGGGATACCAACTGTACCCAAATGATGAGGCTAACTTAAGTTGAAACGGATGTCTGGGGTTGTTGGTTTCCTCATGCAGTGGAAATTTGCTCCTTGTTTTGCTTCTGGACTGCCTTTTTGGGTGGGATGAGACTTAGATGTAGATTTTTTTCATCTGAAATGGCAGAGTTAAAATTTGAGAGACTTTCAAGGGGGATCGGCTGTAAGGCAGGCTATGATGCAGCTGTCTGTTCTTGGCGAGCATCTTATGTTCTAACCATACCCTATTGATGAAACCAATATAGGACAAAACGTACGTCCGGGTTTGTTGGTTCCCTAATGCAAAGAAAGTTTGCATCTCATTTCGGTTCTGGACTGCTGTTTGGGTGGGACCAGACTTATACGTAGATTGAGATTGTTTCTCTGTAACAGCACAAGAGAGCTAAAATTTTAAAGGCTTTCAAGCAGGTATGCGTTATAACGCAGACTATGATGCGGCTGTCTGTTTTTGGTGAGTATCTTACATTCTTTTCGTATGGTATTTCGCCTGTTGTGGATTTCTTGGGGTTCAACCCAAGTGTTAAAGTGAGTCGAAATTGCTTTTTGCTCTTATGTGCCTAGAGGGATATCAATCGTGTTTCACTTAAGAGGTCAATGTATGATGAGGTGTACATCTGGAGTTGTTAGTTCTCTTATGCAGAGGAAATGTGCCTTTCATTTTGGTTTTGGGCTGCTGTTTTGGGAGGGACTAGACTGATAAGTAAATAGAGATTTTTTTTTGTAATGGCATAAGCGAGTTAAAATTTGAGATGTTCTCAAGCAGGTTAGGCAGATTATGATGCAGGTGACTGCTTTCAGTGAGCATCTCACATTCTTTTCGTATGGTATTTCACACTTCGGGGATCTCTTGTGAAGGTGAGTCCAGACGTGGTCCTTGCTCTCTTGTACCTAGAGATATACCAACCGTACCACACCGACGAGGCCAAGATAGGAATAAACATACGTCTGGGGTTGTTGGTTACCTAATGTGGAGAAAATGTGCATCTCATTTTGGTTTTAGACTGGCCATTTGGGGTCAGAATGATATGTAGATTGCTCTTTTTTTTCTGTAATGGCACTTGAGACACTCTCAAGCAGGGACCAACCATAAGGCAGACTATGATGTGGCTGTATGTTTTTGACGAGCATCTCACATCATTTCTGTATTGTATTCCACCTTTCAGGCATCTGTTGGGGTTCACCTCAAATATAAAGATGAGTCCAGGTGTGGACCTCCTTGCTCTCTTGTACCTAGAGGTATACCACCCATACCATACTGGTGATGGCAAGGTAGGTTGTTTGTATGTCTGGAGTTGTTGGTTTCTACATGGAGAGGAAGTTTGCATCTCATCTCATCTCAGTTCTGGACCATATCTTGGGTGGGGCCAGCATGATTTGTAGATGGTAATTATTTTCTTCATAATGGCACTAAAAATTGGGACACTGTCAAGTGGGCATGCACCATAAGGCAGCCTTTGATGTGGCTGGCTGTTCTTGGCATGCATCTCACATCGTTTTTGTATGATGTTCCACCCTTTGGGCAAAAAAAGTAGAAAAAAAGTTGTTAAATGAACCAGGTTAGTGTGTTGTTGAAATAAAAGAACCAAGTTTAATTCTGTCTGACAGCCATTATGATGGAGTACTGTTGGTTTACAAGCCTATTGCTAATTTTAGCAGACGCCTTTGTTCAGCTGAGGGTTTTTTTTACATACTATTTATACAAAACGAAAAAAGCTACTTCCAATTCACCTGATATCTCCATTTGACTTGAAACAGAAGAGGTATGTATTGACAAGAATCAGACCTCCTGGGTCTATTATTGATATCGAGCCTGGAACATGAAAAGCAATTATGTTTTCTGTATCACAGTGGATATACACAATAAAATACAGACAAAAAATGCAGCTAATAAAATGAACAAATATTTTTTCACTTTTATTTATTTATAGTTTTTATATAGAGAAATTGTATTAATATATAATACATTGTTGTAGTATTGCAAATTTACCTGAAAGGCATTCTTTCTTAGCCGCTTAAAACCTTCATGATGTTCCATGCTGTGGCCCAAAACCCTATCGTGATGGCATGGGACTCCATGGAGAAAGTGGCGGTCTGCACATCGCAACCCAGTGATCGCCACGCCTCTCACTTCCGTTGTGAATGAATGCATCGTGTTCCGAATGAACAGGATGCTCCATTCATGTAAAGTGAGTGCTGCTGATCGATCTGGGTGTCCATTGTGAGCTCCCTTAACCCTTCCAGTGCCGGAAGGTTAATGTGGTTGCCATTATGAATGGATGGATGCTTTGCATTCTCAATTAACGCAGGGATAAATTAATTAGATTATAAGCTAATTTGAGCCCCTCCTCACCTGTTGTTACTGTAAGCCTAGTTGTTATATTATATACTACTTGTCATGTCCTGCTTACCCATGTCTTGTACAGCACTGCGGAATGTGATGCCACTAAATAAAGCAATGAATAATAATAATGAGTAGTTAGTGCTCCTAATCAGTCAGATAATAGTAAAAAATATAAAAAAATTGAAAAAAGAAAAGTTATGGTGGCAGGGTCATTGCCATTAACTGTCCCAGTGCCGGAAGTCTTGTGCTTCCTTTATAAATGATGCATCAACAAACATGCTCAATTCATGTAAAGTGAGTGCTCCTCATCCGTCAGAAAAAAATTTGATGTGCCCTGTAGATGTCAAAAAATATATAAAAACGTATGCACGTGGGGTATTTCTGTTACCTGGAGATGCATCTGAATTCACTTTGGGTTTCTCTGCAGTTACATATAATCTTTGCAAATAATCCTAAAAAAACCATAGAAAGTATGTTGAAAAAAAATCAATGAAAAATGTCAGCTCTCTTTGCCAGGGATTGGTGACCAACGGGGTGCACGATAAGTGTACAACTGCTCCTGGACAAATACCCTGGGTTGTCTTCTTTTTAAAATATATACTTTTTGGGGGGGGGGGGGTTTGAGCTGGTGGGGCTGCTAAACAGTCCCAAATGACATAGGCTGTAGAAAATAAAATTAAAAAATTTCAATTTTGGAAAAGGCAACAGACATGTTCCATCAACAACAACAACAACAAATA
The DNA here is from genome assembly GCA_009364415.1 of Spea multiplicata. Lineage (NCBI taxonomy): Eukaryota > Metazoa > Chordata > Amphibia > Anura > Pelobatidae > Spea > Spea multiplicata. Next base: position 61,443 of record VKOC01001003.1, on the reverse strand, counting down.
CAAAAAAACTATGCATGTTGGGGTTTTTGGTTTTCTCCCCAAGACACTTAGATTAATATATTTTGTTGCATTTCAGTCAACTGAAATGGTTTGGGTACCATTTTCATAGTAAAATACAAGAAAGGTGTTTCTTTTTCAAGATTTTTCATTATTTTAATGTATTATTAATACAAAAAGTTGGACAATACATCTAATGAAACGGTCCATTCCATTGTATGCATTTTACTACAATACACAGATTCCTTGACTTTAACACTCTAGAGGTACTATATTTCATTTGACATATAAATGATGTTTGTTTGACTTAATTATTTTAATCTACACAGCCTCTAATGGTCATTATACATGGCCTCGGAGGAAACGGCATCATCCAGTCTTGCCTGCTGCTAAACTTCAGCCAGCCTAGTGAATAGCTCTAATTGGAGCATTTCTATTCATCATTGGTTCATGTTTTTATTTTTTTAATGAATGAAAACTCATTTAATCACGTATTGCCATTACAGGAGTATGACCGAATTATCACAACATTAAATAGATATAAAACCAATGGAATTGCGGAGGTATATAGAAATCTCGGACCATAGAATAAAAGAACTAGGAACAGTATAAGCAAGACTTGTTATACTTACATAGCAATAATTTAAATTACAAATAAAACTATATGCAACCATTTTATATCCTGAAAATAACTAAAAATCACTATCTATGTATGTCCATTGGAAGCGTATGACCAAATCTCCTGAGTTATATCTTTGTTTTCGGTCATGAATGAACATGGTGTTTTGGGCGTTAGGATATTGGGACCCAATGTTTATATTCTTTTAAATATATAGTAATCACATCTGTAAGATTGCCAGTAAAGTTCCTCATAAAGATTCAAATTTGATCTTTCAGAACAGGCCACGTTCTATTCAAAATGAACCCTCAGATGACCTTCTCCGTGATTCACTATTATTCATACATCTGAACTATCCAGGAAAAGCTGTTGAAGAATTCACATTTATAAGAATAATAATTAACTTAAAAATGTAATTATTCAATAAAAATATGGGGTCCATCTCAGAACATGATCCGTGATGCCTGATGGGGGATGTGTAACGCTAGCTACAAAGCTTTTTACTGTATGTTTCTTAATAAATCTTGTTATAGTTATGGTGAGTCTGGCTTAGCTAGCTACATAGTAAAGTATATGCAAGAGTCGATGGCTTTAACCCTATTGGAGAAGCCAGCATGTTTCACATCGAATGATGGTGGTCTACAAAAATCATGATTCCATATTAGATACGATAATGGTTCCTGAAGATCACATGATTTCTATTTCAAGAATATTTGAAGAACTATGGAGAGCTGTAGTCTACCACTGGTTAGAGATACTGACAGTATGTTCTAACAATTGATGTGATGTATCTTTTATTCCCACCTGCTTATCAATTAGTAATGCAATGACTTGGTAGTATTATGCTGGTCAATGTTGGCCATATGTTTTTGTTCTGTATTGCATTTATCTCCCAGTTTCTCATCACTGCCTTTAAATTATTAATATTCAAATATAACTCAATACTATTAGTTATTATATTTTATTTTGTTAATTTATCTTTTTTTAGCTTTGCTGTACATCTGACAAATCTTTACCTGTTTATCAGATGACATTTAAGCTCTGTCTATCTTAAACCTAGGTCAATCAAATTGACAGATTTGCTGTCCTCATCTTTTATTCACTCAGCAAGCCTTTTTAATCCAGGTGCATTGATTAGGAATGGAACCAAACACCTTTAAGCTAATGCTTATTTCTTAGAAGATAACATACTTCTGCCATCGTTCCACGTATGCTGTATTATTTTGGCATTTTTTATGGACCTTTTTAGCGGCAAAGTAGTACATAGATGACCAATTCTGAAAGTTGTCAGTATACTTGTTCTACTAAACTTTAAACTTGAGATAAGCATAGATTAAAAAGAATATGTGAGTATAGGTATCTGATTACTAACTCTTCAAGTTCTAAAAGACTTGGAGTGCATAAAGCATGTTTTTATTTTTTTAATGAATGAAAACTGATTTAATTACGTATTACCACTACACTGATCACTTCATCAGAATTGTATGAGTTCTTGGGCCGCACTCATTTTTCATTGGAAACATGGCCTTTTAGCTGTGTAATGCATTTTAAATATAAGGTTAACTTGGTAATACGTTAAAAGTAGTTGACAAACACACATCCAGACACACACAAACACACGTACACAGACACAAGCACTATCACACAACTAGACACTTATAGTGACACATAAACCCAGACACTTACCTAGCCACTCACACACATGCACACACATGCACACACACAAACATACCCAGATACCCAAGCTAACACAACCAGACAACCAAAAACACACACCAAAATACCCAGATACACATGCTGTCTGGAAGTTTTTTTTTTTTCCACATTACCCATATTTGCCAAAAAGTACGAGATCAAATGCCCCTAAATAGTGCAGCCTAAAACTCATTATTTTAGACAACCCATGTGTGTTTATATGTGGAAATGCAGGTAAACACACAGGCTTATGGTAGGGACCCCACATATTCAAATAAGAGCAGCCTAGGGGCAGCTGCTCCTTGCAACCCTCCCTTTTTATATAAGTTTGGTTAGTATATAGCCCTGTAACAAGGCATCTGTTACAATTAGATTATTGGGTATTACGGACCACTGCAGAATGATATTTGTGGACACCAAAATTCAAATGACTTTAGAGGCAATACCATGCAAATGGTTGACATAACATTTTAAAGACTACATATATAAATATGGCAAAATATTACACAATAAAACAATCTGCACAATAGAATTTATGCCACATTCCTTGCCCAGCTCACTCAAAGACAAAAAAGAATTCGATAGAAAATCCGGAAGAAATGTCGCAGGCGTGATTTGATTAATTTCCCCCCTAAAGGAACTGGGATGATAGAATATATTCTTAGCAAGAAAACTGAGAAGTATTTTCCTTAGGTTTATAAAATAGCAAGACATTTATGTTTAAAAGACTCATGAGTCCTAAAAAAAATTGGTTGGTATTATACATTTTTACAACGTGCACATTTACATTACAACCCAAATTACAGTGTGCAGCAATAAAAGAAAGGAAACACTGTTATTTTTAAATGTTTATCTCTATGGAAAAAGGTAAAAAATAAATAATTCCAAAATTATTGCATTTGAAATGAAGGCATACTGATGATAATAATATGGTTTTCTTAAAGCATTGAGATTAAGCTATAGGACAAAAAGATAAATCAAGTGAAATACAATTCTGAGGTTTTGTTTTCTTGGCTATTAGTATAATTTGTAAGAATACATTATTATCCATACCTAGAAACCCTCGAGGTGTACACAAAATTAGGTTGGTTGTCAAAAAACCTAGAGCACACATTCCATCCATATGCCATCTAAATCTACCTTCCCAAAATAAGGATCCCTTCTAGGATCGCGTATGAATGGTGAGAGGGGAAAAGATGGCTGGTAGGAGATGCACGCTGGCAGTTCTCCTCTGGATCTGGAGTTTTACTTGCAAATCCACATACAACCCCCAGGGCTTATCTGGTGTAACAAGCCGCTTAGCCTGATTTGCACTACATTTGGACAGCCCTCACATGAAATTGGAGAAATCCTGGGAAATATACCCCTAACATTTCCAGCTATGATCACCACCCATAGAAGGAAAACAATATACTCCAATTGTATTACCTAGATAAGGGGACATTTCAAAGTTTTACACATCTTTCAGTTGGTTTACCCTATAATATTGTATACTTTTTGACAGATGATCTCATCTAGCAAAGAACTACAGCACAAAATACTAATAGTTATTATTTCAGTTGTTACAAATATCTAGTTGAGAGATGGCACACCGCCATAAAATCATTGTAACCTGTGTTAGAAAGTAACTTTAATATAAGTGAATATAAGTGAAAATCTATGTATTGGGTAACACAAGATGGCCATCTGCCAAGTCTGAATGGTAAAAAAACTAATGGATCACTATTGGAAACTGAAACTGGGGGAAACAAAGAGGACCCACTAAGAGACGCAGCCTCTTCTGAAAGAGGGCAAAATAAACCATGAATAGGGGACATGCAACACATTGGTAAAGCTCTGGCTTCCTCATATCTCTAAACTGCAGCGCAGGTTCCCTGAGCAAGACATCTCTTGACTGTGGGTATCACAAATCTATCACAAACAAAGCAAAGGAACATCTAAAAGTAAAGTCACACCGCCAGTTCTCTCTTCCATGGAGAATAGTCTTTGGTTTCAGATCTTTTCCATAGACTCATTGGTGATGCACAGTGTACATGACAATGCCAGGTGCAGTCTGTGTACATGGGGTCTAGTGGTGGCCACAAATGTGTTTACAGAACTTCACCCATGGATGCACTCATGGTATTCAACAAGCTTTTTAGAGACTCAAAACAAACTGTTTAGGGTCCTTCTCTACCACTAACAGTTTCAAGCATATACTATAATTCTATCATATTTAGGTTGTACTGAATCACACTTGTTTAGGTGTTTACCATACATATACTAAAGCAGATTCTAACTAGCTGGTGACCCAGGTGTTCCTTGTAGAAATGGTGAAATCAGAATGTAAAAAAAACCCCAACAAAATAACGAAGAAAAAAAAGAGTACTGTTTCCCAATGAGATGAATCTGCACTGTATGGATGTTAAGCCTTATATGTTTCTTAGATGGCATATTTGTGCTGAGGTTTAATTGATAATCCAATGAATTATCATGATCAGCAGCCCCATAGCACAGTGAAATAAATTCTTTATTAATCTCCAACAGAAGTTTAAATTATATAAATTGTGACTAGAACACAAAGTGACGCTGATGATTTATTAGTATGAGAAAAAAATTAATCTTCTGGTGAGGCTGGTGCAATATTTTTATTAGTACTCAATTGAGGGAATGGAATTAATCACACTATTTGTATGCAAACTAAGCAGGAGTGATCCGTTTGAGGCATATTTAAATTGAACAATAATTGTATGTATACATATAAAATCTGCCTGGACAATAGTGTAGGTCAGTGTAGGTTATAGTAGATAAATATGACTGCTATAATAAGGTTAGTTCTTTCGGTACTAATAGTATGATGCTGTTAAATTGAAATTTAATTGTACATCGCATCTTCATAGTCCACACATAGTTATTTTCATGGATGCCTGAGGCATGATCAGCTTTATAAAACACCAGGAAAAGCCATGAAGATGGCTTCACATCACATATATAGGGCAACGGCAAATGAAATAGTTATTAATAAAATAACTGATTTATAATTTACCCTAATGAGCGAGCCAAGTTCATTACAGACAGAGCGAAGCCCAGCATTTACTTTCAGTTTTATAAGGACTCTCCACTAATGTTCATTGAATGAGGGCAAAATCAGGTCCAGCGTTTGACACCATCTCACAATATATCTTTTCCGATAAATTCCACCTATTGACAAGAGCTACTTGAACCTGTTTTATATGCAGTTTGTTTTGGGCAAGAATAGAGTGGCTCGCCTCCCTCCCTGAAGGATCCTTGAAGGGAAAATGAGGTTTCATGTAGTATAAATAACTGTTTCTCATTAGCACTGTCATATTACAATTAAGGCCCATCATTTGGAAACACACTCTGCCATGGATAACATTACAGAAGAATTCCTAAGCAAAAAATAAATCTTGCGTGGAATAAAAATTGCCCATAATAATGACTAATACGTTGAATGCAAAAACGGAATATCGGCAAGAGCAAAATAGATGGCTTGAACTTGATCCCTGGGTTAATGATTACCATCTCATATTAATTAAATAGTGCAACCGTAAAATTATTTCTTATATGTGTGGCTGATATAATTTGCACATTTGACATTGTGGCTAGACTATTTTCCCATTAAAACAATATAAATAGGCTATTTTGAAGTGTCAAAGAATACATTTGCTGCATTCAGTTTAATTACGGCTACATAGGACAGGCAGAGCCAGCTGAAATATTTCTATACAGATAGTTCTAAGTACATATATCATTTCCCTCTACGTAGTTTTAAGATGTCCCTGACTGCCCCATATTTTCCTTTTTTTGACATCTGTATAGCATACTTTTATTATATTGTTATTTTCTAGCGTAACCTATGTGTTCACTAGACTTGCACAAGGCTCAAAATAATGTTGGACATTTTTTTTCATTTTGTTATTAGCTCATTAGTTTTCAGGCAACAAATTTCAGTTCGGACGAAAACCAAAGGGTAATTTTTTTAATCGGAAACTAAATTTGTTGCTCAAAGTTAGTCTCTCTCTCTATGTATCTATCTTCTTTCTATTCTCTCTCCCTCTCTTTCTCTCTCTCCCTCTCTCTCAGTCCTGTCTGTACCCCCTGCACTCTCCCCATGCCTTCTCTATGCCCACATTCTCTAGCTTTTATCTGGTCTCCTCTTATCTCTCTGTGCAGATGCAGAGACCATACTAACAGGTGGGGGAGGGAGTCAGTATGTGGTAGCTGCACTCCTGCGGAATAAAAAATGACAGATGAGGGGGCATGTAGTGTACACCGTACCTGCGATAGAACCCCTAAATTATAACATAATCCCTGAGATTTATACTCTTAATGTAAGAAAGTTTTACGTAATGTAAGAAAGATTTACTTCATTGAGAGAGTGATGGATATGTGAAACAGCTTCCCAGCAAAAGTAGCTTGAGGTCCACTGAACGTTTTACTTAATGTAAGGAAGATTTACTTTACTGAGAGGGTAGCAGATCATGAATAGCCTCTCAGCAGAAGCAGCTTGGCTAACATGTCTACCTTTATTTAGTGTAAGACGGTTTTACTTAATCTAAGGAAGATTTATTTTACTGAGAGGGTAGTAGACAATTAAAAATTGTATTTCCTCATATTTGCATCATTTTGCATATTTGGTAGGATGGTAGGATTTTTTTCAGAATAGATATCTCTGACATTGCAATGGTTTACCATAGACTTTTTGTTCTTTTGCAGTAGGTAACCTCTTGTACCCTGTCCTTGATTGTTTCCTGTGTTAATACTTAATAAGCAGCACCTGTTAGATTTATTGGACCTCTGTGGACTTTTCCAGGAATACTGCCTAAAATGCTAATCACAGCTTGTTTAAGCCTCCCTGACCCCAGACTAAAAGTAATATCTTGTAATTAAATGGCAACTGTCCCAGAATGTGTGAGAGGGAGACATGACAACATATGAAAAAATAAAACTTAAGGAGATTTCAAACGTTTTGCCATTAATTTTCAGAGAGTCATATGAGTGCATGAAAATGGCAAAATGGGTTAAAAATAAAATTCAAATGTACAAGGGTACTATTCACTCACCTATTCAACTTGCATCTTTCTTCAACTGTTATTACTTTTCGTCACTCAGATCTCCAAGATATTACCTGTTTTTTTAGGTGTCAGTTTATTTTGTTGGCAGTGCGAGAAGGAAAGCAAAGGCAAAGAAACCACCCATCAGTAACAGATCACACATTATTAACAAGCTGATACATAAATGGTAAATTACCATGGTAAAGTACAACCCAAAATAATAACAAAAACAGCAACAAATTCATGTGCAATATCTGAAATAGAAAGACTACACTACACCTAATGATATCTCCTAAAAAAAAAAAAACATAAGAAAACTGCCAGGATACGGTAACTATTCTCTCGGGCACTGTATTGATTTTTTATGCTATTCATTGGTGCTGTTTGGAAGACCGCATTGATTACTTGTATCTTTAATGAAGGGTTAATAAAACTAGGGGGTTTTAAAGGCAACTGGGACAGGATGTGGTTTTTTATGTTCTCATACTGTTTTTTTACACTAGTTATTGTAACAAGACAAACCCTTTAATTGTTATTATTATTATTACTTGTTTAAATGTCTTACCTGTGCGGTATGATGGATATGCACAGTTTATTCGATGTTAAATATCAAAAAACCACGGCAGAAAAGTAAAGTAGTTTGATATGGTGTGGGATATAAAACCCATATAAGATTTAGAATGACACAAGAAACGAGACAGGTAGATGGAAGAAATCCTGTAGGCTGTAGACAGTGCTAAAAGCAAGATTAATAATCATTATTTTTTATTTTTTTTTAGAAAAGTGCTACTAGGGAACCAAAGCTTAAGGCCATTTCACAAACAAAGAAGTATGAAGGGAATTTCTATAATGGTCCGCTAATGGATTGGTTACAGGGTAAATTCTTTATGGGAAGGAAAATAAATAACATTTGCAACACGCTAAGGATATGTACCAAGCATTATTTGCCTCTGTACACAAACGTAAATAGTCCAGTTTGAGCAGTTAAAACCTTTGGCTTGAGTGTGACCACCTCTTTTATACATATATTTTATACCTGGTTAACAAAATTATTCTAAAATAAATCATTTTTAACTTTGACCTTGGAGTGTTGACTTGATGCAAGTTTGGGTTGGTGGGGCACAATTTTGGGGGGCAACTTACTTGCACATATAGGCATTACCCCTGCCAGAAAACACCAAAAATAATTGTGTGTATTATTAAGTAATGAAAAAGAATTATACATAAAAAAACACTCAATCCTCCTCTTTATCTCCTTTTATGTTACAGCGGTACTGCCTGTGTATGTTACTGTGTATATTAGTAAGATATTTAGAAAGAAATTGAATCTTTACAATGCAAATGATTTATTTTACTTATGCAAAATAAATTATAAACACATTTTCTGTTTTCATATTATTGTAACTTTTAGGGCTGTACACTCTGCAAAATAAGGGCATCGGCAAGGAAGACTAATGGAGGAGTTTTGGTCCCTGGGTGGGAATGTCCCTCCCAAAAAGAGCCACGTGGGTGGTAAGTGGTGGTTTAGGAAAAATAGCATTAGCCTAATTGACCTTTAGGAAGCAATGAAACTAAGAAAAAACAAAGAAACTGATATGATAATTAGACAATGGCCAGTCAATCAATCCCGCACAATGCTTTAAGAATGGAGAAAGTAACATCACACATTGATGACTTCTCAGTAGCATCCTAAGGAGTTACAGAAATGCATGATCAACAGCAAATTATCAGCATTAGTCATTCCGCATAAACAAAACAAAAGCAAATGAATGATATATCCAGGACAGAAAGTCAAACCCCTTAGAAAATGACACAACTGGAATCATTCTCAAGGAAAAAAAATGTATCATTCTGTTGAATCCTACATAATGATAAAGCTACCCTTAAGAAACATTTTAAAACTGCCAAAAATAATAGAATGTTATGGTTATTTTCGTATGCTTCACAGAACACTTAAAGACTTAATTATACATCTATTGACAAGCCTTTTAAATAATGCACGCACAAAAGCAATGCTAACAATGTTCCTGTGGGGAAAATAGATGTAAATATATATTACAAAAATCTGGCAGGTAGATCAAAACTGATGCTACCATAAATCATTAGTGATGTAGCCAGAGGAGCAGCTCAGCTTAGCGGAACAGGCCACCTAGTAGGTAGGTTTTGTGAGAGGTATAAATGGGTGGACATTTTAGATTCCTGTCACATTTAATTTGAGCCACTTACCTGTTTTTGTTCCTTCCTCCCTCCCTGTTTATTGGTTTTCTTTAGCTTCGCTTGGTCACGGCGGCGGGGCTGGATTGGTTAGGTGGGGGGTAGAATGGGGATGTTTTGGTTGGTTATGGTTGTCTGGTTGGTATGGTTGGTTCGTTTGGTAGGTTTCGAGCTGGTCTATGGCTCAGAACCTGGGGTGGTAGGGGTATCATGGTATGCCCCTACTGTTGGTTTGGTATGTTAGTGGCACCTCACAGGTATGGTGAGGCTTATGTGTTATATATAATTTACTTGGGGGGTCATTGTCTATGTGTTGACATGTGGGGAATGTGTGAAGGTTATATTGTATATTATCTGCTGTGACAATGACTTATTGTTGGTATGTTGTATATATCTTTATATCATATATATATGTTATATATATTTATCATGTTATGGTTGTAATAAAGCTGTGGACAATTATTTTCCAACATATTGGTGTGGTCTCCGTTATTGGGTTAATGGTGGGGGGAAATGGTTATGGTGTTCTTTTGTAAGCCCTATCTTGACGATTCGCCTCTCATGGCCATGTTGGCCATCTTGCAAAGAAGCCAAATGTAACTTAGGAATGTTATTGATATCAACAGCAAAAGTATTATTACAACTTATTATAACATCTGTGGGTCTACCTACAGCCTTTACTATTAAACAAAAAGAAGGCCTGGAACTCAAGGTGAATAATGGTGCTAGGCGACAAGTACCTTAAATAGATGAGATCAAATAAACTATATGAGGTGCACTTATAACCCCCCAAGCTAAATGAAGCTCCTAATTTGTCCAGGGCAAATGTAGAATCCATTTGTTATGTCCTTAATTCCAAATCTGTCTACCTTAAATATTATACATTTTTGCTATAAGGGATCCTTGTCTCCCACAGACAACTAATAAAGATTTTCCTTGGTACTTAATCAAAGTTACATCATTAAGAGATAAACAGTATGGTATTATTAGTTAATACCATGGACCCCTTCCTATTCACAGGTCTGAAACCATGGCTCTTACCAATAACTATTCAGTTGATCTAGTCACACAAGATCTTAAAACATTACAAGAGGAGTGATATGATTAGAAAGCAGTCTACCTATAGCTTCTCCAGATTAGACTATGTTGTTATTTAGAGCTTGTGCATTCTTGTTTGGAAGAATTGTGACCCTACCCAACAGAACCTCAAATATAGACAGACACAACTGTCACCATGTTTGAACATGATGGCACTACAAATTAATAAGAAGCACTTTAATGTACCATTCATATCACAACAAAACCAGTGTCCCAGTGACAACCAGTCCCCCTGTGACAACCAGTCCCCCTTCTTACCTGATACTAGCTGGCTGTAGTTCTTTTTTTTCTGCAATTCTCTTCCAAAGCAATTTGCAATTGTGTCTGGAAAAGGGGGAAAAATCCTGGTGGAGTCAATTTTTCAATGGATCAACAAGCTAATTATGTCTTTATAGCCAGTTACTAAATAATACTCTTTCTGTGAATGGAATATTACAAACAAGTTCTAAAAAAAATCATGGCCATTATTGTTGAATTCTGTTCTGTTAACATAATATAATCCTTCAGATACCACACAATACTTAGCTAATCAAAAAGAAAAGATAAATTGTTGGTGCTATAATTTTACCTTCCCTCAATTGATATGTACCCAATAATAATTTAATAGATTGAATCATTTAGTAATAGAAAGGATATATGATATAATATCTCTGGTGATTAACCAGTTTAGGTGTCAAATATACTGCTACTACTAGTCATCCAGCCTAGGCCACTAAATATTTTATAGAATAAGGAAATATTTTGTGTGTTGTTTGCATCCGAAATTTGAGAAATATCGCAAGCATGGTGATTAAGCACGGTGGATCAATATAATGGCCTAAACAATAATCTATGTCCGTGTGGCCTGGCCGGCACCTGTTGGAGCTCATTCTTAACTCTTAAACTGCCCACCAGGTCGCCGACAAATCTTTTCAATCTTTTCCTCATTTTCCAATCATATCTCTACCATGCTGTGCTCTTGTAACGATGGCCTAAGATGTCTCTGTGGTTTCAGCAGAAGCCCACTGCGAAACTTTTCTTAACCAAGCTACCTGTTCGGGCTCGGGAACGTCTCTAAATCTACAAAAAATATAATTAAAAAATGGGGAATATACATATTCATCTACAATTACGGATTCAGGTAGTGGTGAACATAGGGTTATGGTGGGTGGGAAAGTGGGCAGTCCGTAGGGAGAAATGAGTGGGGAATTTGGTCAAAATGAAGAACTTGACCAGGAATCCCTTGAAAGCAGAGCTTCCCCTGAGACTCCGGTGCTTGGTTACGTGACCCTGCTTAGAACCTCATTTACAAGGGTGTCTGGAAGGGGTGCATCTACCGCACCCACCACACAAAACTCCTGAATTCAGGGGAAATTAGTAATACTGGTGCAGAGTGGTAGCTGGCATAATAATTTTATTAGAGTGTGCGGAAACAGTACTTCCTCAGAACATAAGTCATCGTTGCTCCTCTTTTTGCTACACTGGCCCTAACCTTCTGTTGCCTGAACAGTATTACTTTGTAGTCTATGGATGGGCATTCATACATAAATGAGTAGCATTACATGCTCCTGATCCCCACCTCCCAGAGTATTTATCATACTGGCACAAGGCACAAAACTTGAATTTATTTAGAATGAATGTATTATAAAATGGCGTTTAAAATCTTTTTCTATGTTTAATAAATATTTGTGTGTGTTAATATGCATTATAGATGCTTTTAACCCCAAAGTTATCACAATTAGAAAACAATTTCCTTGCTTAATATATTAATGCTATTTGAAATACTTAGCTAACAAATAGTTGTTTTATTTCTGCAGCTTCAGCTGTCTCTAAGATCACCTCATAATATGGCAGACACTTCGTCTCTGATCTGCGGGGATCTAGACCTGCTTGGTATTCCATATACCTCTATATCAGATTATTGGTCCAAGCGAACATTGAAATTGAAACAAGACTTTCTACCATCTTCTAAACAACCTTTCAGATTGAATTCGATCCATACTTTAATTTATAAAACTATAAATAATATGGGCCCCCTAGGGCCATAAAAGAATTGCCTTCCCTGGTCTGCAGAGGTCTTATAACCTTGCTAATTTACTTGTCATAAACAAACTGACATTAATGTTGACAGGTAAAGTTAGCAAATCCTTTCAATCAATAGCACATAAAAACACACACGCACTAGACAGCAGCATATTTAAAACTTCACATGACTGGCAGAATTTATTACAAATTTGAAAAAAAATGGAAATCTTTTCCTCTGATGTAGTTATATTTTGGAAGCAAGTCCCAGAAATATATTTTTATCATGACCGCAAACATGTTATCTTTCAGTAGTTCTGGCATTGTTCTGTGAATAAGTATTTTGCCCTCTTCCAAATGTCTTCTATTTTTGCATATTTGTCACACTTAAATGTTTTAAACATTCAACTAATTTTAATATTGGACAAAGATAACCTGAGTAAAGACAAAATGCAGTTGATGATTTCATGGAAAGACAGAAAAAATAGCTACCCAACTCGACCTGGCCCTAGGCTACTAAATCAACAAATTAGCCACATTTAATTGATTATAGAGTTCAATTTCACTAGACACACCAGGTGTGATTACTGCCAGTCCTGTTAAAACTACACATCAATTAAACAGAACATGTCTTGCACAGTGAAGTAGGCTTAAAGGTCTCATAATGCTGCACGTGATGCCATGACCTAAAGAAATTCAAGTAGAGATGAAAAACAAAGTCATTGACATCTATCAGCCTGGAAAATGTGTGGAAACCACTTCTAAGTGAACCATGGTGTGAGACAAATAATCTACAAATGGACAAAATTTGGAGCAATGTCGAACCTTCCCAGGAGTAGCCGGGCCTACCAAAATTCTTCCAACAGCATATATATATACAACTTATCCAAGAGGTCACAAAAACCCATGTAAGAAAGAGACACTACAACTATGTTGAGAAATATTTTTAAAACGCTGATCTCCAGAGATTAGTTTATTATATCCTCTTTGGGTCTTTTTTAAATGTCTTAATGAGATAGAAGAAAATCTGTCCCATGAACATGGTTTAGATTCTCTCATCTTAATCCTGGAGGTGATACAACCAGACATTTCAACAAAGCATACTTGGAAATACTAAATTATTTGTTTACAATGTAACTCTCCCAAGCACGGTATTAAAAAAAAGTATTTTCTTTTAACATAGCAATATTAATGTACACTTTGACGGGAGAAATTTCTGTGCAAGCATGATTTTCCTTCTTTTTTACTTGACATAAAGCGTCAGAAGAATGATTAATAATTCAACTTACATCTGTACTGGTTATAGATCAGTGTATCTGTTCTACTGAACATGAGAACTTGTACAGTACAAGTATCTTACAAAAACCTTTATTTTTTTGTGAGCTGTTCATTGCCTGCTGCTTGGTTTGAGAACTGGAACATAGCGATAATGAAAGAAATGTTCTTGTTTATAAGGAATACTCATCACATTTTTTTTTTTTTACATTTTATGTAATGTTTTTAAGGATTTTCCCCATACTCACTATGCACTGCAGGGTATTTCTCTAAGAAACCTGTTGCTCCGTCTAGTATTCCAGAAAATCTTTGCTGGACACAGCAGCAAAAAGGAAAGGCCTCTGAGGAACTTGAATAAGCCATCCAAGGCCGTTTGCCTCTGCATTCAGCCTTTGCTTTTGACAGAAAAGGCGTCAGGAGGCAGCTTCCAGTTAAACAAAAAAACAACAACTACTAAAGCTGTACTTGGTTTCAGAGATACGGATAATGGAACCATCTTGATCTTGGAATAAATATCTTCTTTATGGCTATTTCTTAACTCAATGTCAAACATTTTCCGGCATGGCATGTAGTCCAGTGGCTTACTGGGGTCATAGCTGTTGTGTTCCAATGGATAGACAATCCAGCGTGCTGTTATGGTGGGCTGTTTGGTTGCCTGCGAGAAGCATTCGTTTTATGCAGTAAATAATAAAAGTTGGCGCCATTTTGTTTAGTCAATCTTTAATTAGCTCCTGTTTCAATTACATGGCTTTCACTATGAGCCGACTAGATGCTGGTAGAGTGTAGCATCTGCTTGAAATGTTAAAGTCGTGTTAACATACTGTTACTGTTTTTGTTGAATTATACAATTGCTGTGTTTTGGGAACCTTTGTCATACACTTTAATATGAAGGGACGTTGGGGTATACGCTTTAAAAGTGAAGCTGTTACATATTTAATATTGCTAAAAGCTGGTGCCTGAAAAATGTATTAGGTGAGATTATATATATTTGTATATATTTCATCACATATAACGGTCTCACCCACATAGACTTCCTAAATGTTCTATTATTTTTGGGGTGTAATCATTAAAAATTGCATTTTCTACCTATTTTTATATATAAACATTCAATGTCCATTAAAACATTTTATGCCTATCGTGTAAGAGCTCCCCACGTAGGATTTGTTATCATTTCCGTAATGGTTCTTTATTTCACGTTGCAACTTGCCCACAACAGATATGCAGATTTTATAGAATAGAGTAATTTGTGAAGCTGGCTGCTTGTTGTTAGCTCTGCCAGCACCCGGTATAATTTTACATAAAATCTAATTACACATTCACAGCAGTAAATAATATTTTACCCAGTGGTGCATTATAACGTACAAATAGCTTTTTAGCCCTCTTCTTTTTTTTAATGAGAGACTTATAGAGTCTTAATTCAAAAGTGGTAATAACTAAAACTCCATACCATGACATGGAGAAAAATATAAATATAAAAATGAGCAAGAATAACAAAATATTGCTTCAAAACAGCCACAGCAATTTGGTGCTTTGTCTTCTGTGACCAAGTACTGCCATCATGCTTAAATAGCATGGTAAGATTATAATCCACAACCTGCCCTATTACTTTTGTACCATAGGTACTACGTCAAAGTGTGTTTTGTTTCTTATTTTTATATTAATCTTACTTTATTCGCAGATCCGGGGGTTGTCGTTTTAAGTATGATAAGTAGGTGCCACCCCATATGTACAAACTATACCGTGCCAACAGCTATACAACAAAGCATATGTTAGAACCTTCCCTATAAATCATCAGTCATATGTTCCCCTATGGTTTATTCTAGGCTTTATAACACAACTATAAAATCATGGCTTGATATGTTTGTCTAGTAGATTGGAATAAAACATTGTTCAACTGTCAAAACTGGTGTTCTTTCATAAAAAAAAAACTAACATTAAATTTAATTAATTTACAATTAAAGAAAATCATATGATTAAAGCCCCTTTCTTGGCTTGTATTTGACCAAATAGCACCAACAAAATAAACCATGTCTTTTTATACTTTTAGAATTCCTGTATAGATCTTGTGCGGAGGCTTCATTTGCACCCCTGTCATGCAGTAGACCAACTTCTACATGTTGGGAGCATTTTCTGTAGTGACTGTTGGTGCCCCTTTGGCCCAGGCAGCGGCGTCACTCATCTGTTACTTAGTATGTCTATTTTACTTGTTTAAAAGTAAAAGTCATTCAGGATAATCAAAGCACTTTGTTTTACCACTCGATGTGAAATCAGCAACTGAAAAATCTTCAAAAATTAGAATTTCTGTCTCTTGGGGAATCTTGGCATCTCAATATGTTATTCCTCAAGATAAAATATTGAGCATTATATCTTATATCCAGAATGCCAATAAAGATGTCCAAAGTAAAATAAATGAAAACGCATTTGAAATAAAGGGCTTTTGTTCCACATCCTTGAGGCTCTTTAGTTTTGCATTAACACTAATCTTTTACACAGAGGCATCGTCAGATTCTTATTGCATTTCAGATGCTTTATGTGAAATTTGTATTGATTTGAAATAAGTTGACTGGCAATGTTGCAATAAATTTTACTAGTTAACACGGATGAGTTTGGATTTTATAAGGCTTGCCTCAATTATTTTTTTTTTTCATTGTTTTGGATAGGTCAATGATTCTACAATCCCCACATTGTGTTTTAAAAACCGTTTTAATGGTTATAGTTGGTCCTTTGTTATTTCACTCAGTATAATTTCCAATGTACTTTATACGTGATCATAATAAAATATAATATCCAATTAATTATACCTTTATTTGCTTCAAAATATAGGTCTGTTAGGTAATTATTTGATATTAGGTAAATATTTGATATATAATTAAAATTCTCTTTAAACCTAACCTTATACGACATTTTATATATATTTTTTTCTTTTTTTTATATTGACTATTCAGAATAAATTATCCATGTTTAGTCTATGTTTGACATCTTTCTTATCTTAGATGCAACTATAAGTCAAATTATTTGATATTTAGGATACAGAAAAAAATGTTTTTTCAAGATTTTGTTTACATTATAAATATATTAACATTACCAACACCATTACAATTTTTTAAAAAGTTGCACTTACAATTATTTTTTAATTGGCCCAAGTATTTAGGTTTTAGGCTTACGACACGGCATATTCTTTTTCTAGAACTTATATCAGAGCTCCCTGTCCAAATGGAGATACTAATCATGTTTTTGTGTAAGGCTGCGCATACAATTATGGATCAGCATTTCGACAAATAGGTCCCCAAACCATATTTTTAAATTGAAGAAACTCCTGCCAAATATATTTAAATGAATTAATTCCGTAACCACAGATACAACCATTACGTCTAGGAGAGGGGGATAGACAAGGGGAACAACCTTCTAGCAGAAGTATTAGAGGTCAACATAGTAAGGGAATCTAAACATGCATGAAATAGGCACTTGACTATCCCGAATACAAGACGGGAATAAGAATTCATTTACGGTGTGAGGTTTTTAAAGCAGGACAAAATGGTAAGACTAGAAGAGCCCAAGAGTCAAATTCCATGTTTCTATGACATGTTTATTAACTACCTACTACCAACTATAGAATTGTGGCATTATAAACATTGAATTAAATAGCCCACCATACTTATTCTGAATACCTGCATATATCCCATTGCTTGATACACATTATTTATATATTCTAGTTTTCTTCTTATCTTTTCCATAGTTCCTTGGGGGCAAGTTTTCGTTAATCTTCCTTGTCTGTCAGTTTGTTTATGTGCTCTATGTAGTTTTACTATGGATTTGCTCTTTGCTGCAAGGCATACAGTTGGAACTACAGAAATCTATATTTTTGTTCTGATCTTTCCCTACATTGCTGTCTCTTGGCTTCTCAGAACCTCACAAGCTTTATTTCTGTGTTGTACTGTTATAACTGTAATATGTACACAAAAACAGTGATATCTAAATCTTCTTTTTACTTTATTCAAGAGAGTCGCATTATTGTTTACATACGGCATTATACGATACTTACCAGTACATTTTTACCCAAGGTTCTCAGTTTGCAAAATTAAATTTATTAAATTTATTATTAATATTATTCTGTTTCTATGTGTTTTTTTATTTGAAAAATATATTTGTAATCTTTTTTTATTATTGCTTTATTCATTAGTATTTTATAAAGTAAATTGGTAAATGGAAGAATGTTTGTAAAAAGCATTAATGACCTTTAATAAGCAAAATGATGGGGACATTCTTAACAAAGAGTGTATCACTAACCTTAGACCTATATATATTTCAGCAGTAACAACAGTAAAAATAGCAAAAGAATTGTACAATTGCATAGCAGCTCCGCTTTGTTTAGAAACTTTTTTGCTTGCTAAATATGACCATGAGGATTTTAGCTAGAAATTGCATTTACGGTACAAAGTAGTAAATGTAGTACGATCACCAAAGCAGACAATGTAATGTGTATTATGTCTTTTTTATCTCTTTGCACTATGTGTACTTTTATGTTTCAAGGAATCTCATTTTTTAGAAGCTTATCGAGACAACTTTTTGATCAAGATATTTCAACTTATATTATATATATATATATATATATGATTGTCCCTCTGTTTGGCATACTAATTAGAGGATATTCTATCATCTCGAATATCATACATTTAAATTATCATATCTAGGGTGATTAGTGTCAACAGCTGATATTTTACATGTATACAATGCTTTAGAAATTTTTGGTTTTCTAATAATTTAACAAGCTTTTTTTTCCCTACATATTTAAAACATAATTGAAATGAACACTGTTTCCATTATTCAGAACAAAATTATAACTATGTTAAAACCACAGGGCTGGGTTCTGTTATCTCATATGGTTAGGAAAACTTTCACTTGCTTGTAATTAGTTCACATAGTTACGTCCATAATCTTTTTGTATCTGAAAACATTTTCTAGGTTTCTAGTATATAAACATATTCTAAAACATCCAATTATCAAAATTTTGTCACCTTAGATGGTATAAAAGAACTTTTCCCATATAGCGTTGAATTATTTTGATAATATAATTTTTTTTTTCCATAGAGTGAACATAGAAATGTTGATATTCATTTTAACACAATTGTCTAATGAGTTTTGTATACCCCACGCTAACGCACAGGCATACATGTCTACATAATATATTTGCATGAGCAGGTGTAAAATAAAACCCTAATTATCCAAAACAAAATGTACAGAAAATCACTACATAAAATTGCAAAAAAGCCCTGAAAAATAAAATGGAAATTAAAACAATTCTTTTATCTTTTACATCCTCCTGGAAAGTGAAAATATCAAATGCAGATGTGCTAGTAAAAGCATTGGCATAGTGGTGAGAATTATTTTATAACTAGAAGAATGATATACGGAAATACCATTTCATTATACCGCCAGCCCATCTCCAAAACTCTTACCATTTCTGCGAGTGAATGAGTCTCGGTAATTAATTATTATAACATGTAGTACTTTCATATTCAGCCAAGATAGCACTTGCCAATTTTTCTCATATGGGAATTTTGAATCAATGTAGTAAAAAAAAGAGAATGTGAAAACAGGTGGTCAGGGATTTTGGCAACTTTAGAGCATCTGGTCTTTAAAGTTTGACACTGTCTGATTATATAGTGCTTTTGTATATATAGGCTGGGATGGTAAAAAGGTACAGAGAGCAAGTTCGAGTCACTTAAAAATATATCTCATTGGGATATGCCACACTTGATAATAAAAGAACAAACTGTCCAACAGATGGAGCATTCCTGCCCAGCCATAACCATAAGATACTTTATATACTTGGTATGTGGAATATTTCATAGTAAAACATTTTATAGCATATGGCACATTATAAATGAAATATGGATATGTTCTAGCATTTGCCAAAATAGGATGCCCTCGAGTTTACAAATGTCCTCGTTATTTAACTTTTTTTTTATTATTATAAAAGAAACTACAACAGATTTTCCTGTTCTTTTCTTTTGTTAAATAGGGATAAGGGTTGTGTAATTGCTGCCACCCAGAGAGTTGGTAATGAGTGCAGAATGCATCGCTACAACTATTATGACCACTTGGATATAAAAGTATACCATTGTAATCTTAACTTGATTTCCCTTATATAAGCAAGATCCAGCATTGCTTTCAAACTGGAATTTCCTTTGTGAAGGATCCCCCTTGAGAGACCCTTCAGGATCTATGATGATCTAGGGTGGCAGAGACCCTTCAGGTTCTATGAGATCCTTCAGGATCTATGATGATCTAGGGTGGCAGAGACCCTTCAGGTTCTATGATGATCTAGGGTGGCAGAGACCCTTCAGGATCTATGATGACCAAGAGGACCAAGGGCTGCTTGCCCTCACCCCCAGTAACTAATATATATATACTAGAACACACACACGAACACGCACTCACACTCTCCATATCAGACACTCACTAAAATATGACACAACAAATGCTAAAAATGGCAAAAAGCTCTATTCATTAGGGTATGAAAGAAGAAGAATAATGGACAACATAATGTGTAATGATCAAAAACCAACAATCAAGGTCTGACTTTCAAAATGATCACACCTAGAATGGATGTATGATGTAAGTATGAATCCCTGTAAGCTAAATGAAGGTGTAATGAGAACTGTCTGTCTATGTATGATGGAAAGACATTTAGTATATATAACAACTGTAATAAACAGTCTTCAACATGAGGCAGACCTGCTGGAAAATATACCAATATAGTTTAATAAATGTTTAATATGCTTTCCTAGAGTCTCGTACTCATCCATCTTGGGAAATAAGAATTGCTTTTTCCTGTAATTTTTCTTCCCTGGACATGCATTACCAGCCCTGCTTGTTGCGTGCCCTATTCATTTTATAGCTGAAAAACAATAACACAGAAGGAAGGAGAATGCTGAATTTCTTTTTATTAAAAAAAAAATCTCACGCAGTAGTGTTCATTTATTTGATTAACCCAATTCCAATGATATCTATAACTAATACTTAGCACTTTCCTCCTTAGGCTTATAAAGGCTTAGCTACCCCCTTTCACCTGGTGCCCTTTTAACTTAACATATAGGACATAATGTCATATTAGATGCCTTCCTTCATTACTTTCTCACACAGCCCAGCCAACATATGTCTATGAAGTAATGTATGAAAGAGAATGTGTTTAAAACCACGTTATCATTATATAAGCCAATTGATTGGTTTTGCTGAAGGGAGCCCTATTTTATAATAAAAACATTTTTAACAGAAATTTTTAAAGTCTAATTGAACATCACTTACAGATGGCAAATCCCTGCCAATAGATAAAAGTGCATCAATAATGACATCAAAATGAAACTAACAAAAGAGAAGATAATATTTTTTGGTATGTTTCCCATAATCTTTTGTTTTTGAACCCAAGCCCTTTTTATATTTTCACATCCATAACACAGTCTCTGTAGGGTAGTCTAAAAAACATTGTATTTTTAATTTGCCCTTTCTCTTGGGAAATTGTGCTTGACGTCTTCCCTCCCTTACTTCTTCGGTTTTGCTTCTGCTTCTGCCATCGTTATTGAAGGGGATACACAAAGTTTACAAGTATATACACACACTATATGGGCAAAAGTATTGGGAGACACCTTAATTATTGAATGAAATCATTGCCACAGGTGTATAAAATCAAGCACATGCAGTCTGCGTTAACAAACATTTGTGAGAAAAATCGGTCATTGCGAAGAGCTCAGTGAATTCAAGCGTGGTATCGGGCAAGGTCACTGAGTGCTGAGGCGCATGGTCGGTAAAAGTCACCAATGCTCTGCCGATTCCATAGCTGACATTAATATCAGCACACAAACTGTGTGGTGAGAGCTTCATGGAATAGGTTTCCATAGTTGAGCAGCCTCACATCACCAAGTACAATGACAAGCATTGGATGGATTGGTGTAAAGTGTGCCGCAACTGGACTTTGGAGTGGTGGAAATGTGTTCTGTGAAGTGACAAATTACACTTCTCTGTTTGGCTGTCTGAGGGGCGAGTCTGGGTTTGGCGGATGCCAGGAGAACATTACATGTCTGACAGCATTGTGTCAACTGTGAAGTTTGGTGGAGGAGGGATAATGGTGTGGGGCTGTCTTTCAGGGGTTGGGCCCCTTACTTCCAGTAAAAGGAACTCTTAATACATCAGCATACCAAGACATTTTGGACAATGCTATCCTTCCAACTTTGTGGGAACAGTTTCGGGAATTCCCTTTTCTATTCCAGCATGACTGTGCTCCAGTGCACAAAGCAAGGACCATAAAGACATGGCTGGATGAGTTTGGGGTGGAAGAACCTGACTGGCCTGCACAGAGCCCTGACATCAATCCCATTGAACACATTTGGTATTAACTGGGACGGAGATTGCATTTGATACTTTTCTTGAACCAACCTAGTAAAATATTATATAAAAGGTACCCAGCTTCTAAGATATCAAAGGTCTCTTATTTAAATGGAACGCCAGGCTTCAGTGCAGTCCCTAGAAGCAAGTGACATTTACTATTATCAGTGAGACATCAATGATAATGAATAATACAGAAAATATCAAGTTTATTGTCATTTATTTGCAATAAATCCTGTAGAAACTTTAAAAAGCTCAGATAACCTCCCCAATAGACTCAAACTCCCAACTACTTGCAAAAACAGGGTAATTAGGCAGCTACAAGGGACAGTGCCCCAAAAATGGGAAACGCCGCTAAGACCAAGTCTGTTGGGAGGTATGCTTATGCAGTAAGTGCTCCCATTGATTGTAATGGGAGTGATTTCTTTTCAGTGATTGCCTTCTTCAAGACTTCATGGGAAGTGGAAGGGGTTTTTTAAATGGAAGAAAAGCACCACTAGGATCAATTTCATTGAAAATAAGGATGTATTGTTAAGGAATTTGTGGTTCTCCGGTTAAATAAAAATTCCATATGATTAAAATGAAGAGAAACAGTGTTTCACACTCTATTGACCCAACGTCTTAAACTATAAATATAACGACATACCTTATTATAGTTTCACTATTATGTTTTATCAATTCCTAATAAGCCTGATGGACAGAATTAATCTGAGCAATACATTTCTTAATGTTAAATTACTTACGTGAAGCTCACAAAGTGATATAGCAGATAATCCATGTCCCTGATGAATGTTTGTGTAATCAATTGCTGTCCAGATGAGTCTCTTTCCCATCACACTTTTGGCAATAAGAACAAATCGTATTAAATGATCATGGCTTGTATGCTTTGCAAAGGTCAGACAGTAGATTGATTAAATAGGGAAAATAAATTGAGTTTTTTTCATCTCTACAACCTTATTTAGAAAATCCTAATAAAAGAAAGTAAACGGACAAAAAAGTTTAAAAGTGCTTTTCCAGTTAGTCAAATCGTTAACTGTAGTAAAGTTTTTAGCAAATTAACCTTAGCAGATTTGTCCTATTTATTTCCTCTGAAGGCTTCATCACATAACAACATGATCACAGAAACTTTTAAGAAGTTCTTTTAAGAAGTTTTATTAGTTTGTATTTTTAAAATTCCAAAAAAGAACCTGGCTTCAACATAGCATAAGAATTATGTTTCTAATTCTTCATTTAACTAAAACACTTTAACAAAGTAGGTGGAATAGCACATTCAATGTATAAATTAACTACAATTATAATTACATACTTTAAAAAAATATTTTTAGTTTTAATAATTGGCATGTTAATTGGAGTGAACAGACAAATAAGTGTCCATTATTCACCCACATAAACCTATCACTATCAAAAACCTATGACATCAAATGATAACAAGGATCTTAACGGTAGTAAAACCAGTTAGCTGTTTATTGAAACCAGAATATTTCTGTTCACCAATGGCTGGGCTGGACTGGGAACAGCAAGGAGTCCCTGGCACTTAAGTGATGTAAGCGTGGCCAACGGCTGGATATGAGAGGCTGCATGCTATATTTTTTATGATCACGCAGAATGTGGCATATCCAGCCGGTGACCATACACTGTGTACTGAGCAATGTTGGCCAGTCTAGGCTTGCCTGTAAATATAAAAAAAAATGTAAACAAATTTAAAAGTAAACATTATCTTTAAAAATGTGGCCTCTGTGTCCTTCCTTTATGTGTATAGTCAAATCAGAAGAAACAAAAAAGCTCCATGCTATAATGTAATAAATTTGATTCTGTATTCCTCCATTATATGATCAGAAAAACATAAATCTTGAAGAACACACAAAACACCAACCATATGTAGAAGTAATCAGGGATATAACTCTATAATCCAGACAATGGTCCACTAGAGTATATTATTAAAAAAAAAACCCCACATATTATATCTCTATGGAAAGAGTGGTTGATAACAAATCCAGTATATAGTATCCAAATTAAAAACAGCAGTGAGTAGAAATATAGAAATGTAACCGGTAAAGAGCAACTTCAAGAGACCAATGTAGTTGTTACTTAGCTTAGAAATAAGATGGGACTGGTCTCTCAAGAGGAACAGCGCCTATAGCGGATGAGTTGATGCAAAAGATTGATGTCACATTCTGTCTGCACACCAAGTTGTATTGATAAAACTTCAATAGAGAGAGTCACTGCTGAATGAGATGGTATCTTATGTGTCCTTCGATGTGATAGTGGGACCCTTTATCATTATCTTTACATATGCAGTGTATAGAAAAGCAGTAACAGGTAATTGGAGATACAAACATTCTTATGTAAGTATGTTATGTAAAAATTATATATAAAATGTGAAAAAGTATGTTTAAGACAGAAGATGAAATCGGAAATATTGGACATATACTAAATTAGATACAAGAGCAGGAAGCAGATGAACAGGCAGACCTGTGAAGGCACCAGCCGGTCAATGGTGTAGTAATAATGTGAGCTTAACAGTAGATCTAAATATAAAGCATGATTCATACAGAAAAAGGGGATATATAATACAAAGCACTTCATAATATGGCAGTGATATATTCTTTAGTGTGGAAGTGGGTATAATACAAGATTTCAAGTACTACATAAATAATATGGTCTAAATCACTTTCAGTGATGTTGGATTTCAAAAGGCCTTCAGTCTAAGTAAGAGTCATGGTATAGAGCAGCAACGGAAAATTAGAACCTTAATAAATGTGAAGTTCAAATTCTTTATTTAAGCCAGAGGGCAACATGGTTTTTAATTTCCAGATAAATCCTACAGATTTCTTTCGTACCTAACTCTTTAATAAAATCCCCCAGACCTCCCGTTTTTAGGGACCTGGCAAACTGGTAGAAAGGAGAGAAGATAAAGGTCCTTGTTATGTTTAGATAGAAAATGCATCGACAAACTATGCTTCTTAAGCCCTCTCCTCAAATTACCTACATGTTCACCTATACAGGTTTCCACACACCCTGTGGTTCTACCCACATACTGCGGTCCTCATGGGCACTAGTAGAGTTACTACTAGAGCAAGTCAAAAGATCCCTTATAATGCCGGATTGTGATATGTGATTTAAACTTAGTCTTTTTGTATATGTGAATAGTTTCTTCATAGGGATATAATAGAATTGTTTTTTAGATATAATTTTGTGACTCATTTAAGTGTCTGTCTGTGAGATTTGATTTATTATATTATACTATTTTTTTCTGTATTTTTTTGTCTTTTATGGTCACGTCCCAAATGTGTTGATTTTGGATCTTAGTGGCCTGTCCTTTATCCATAATTTACAAACTACTTCAAGACTTAAGTTTGAATTATGAGCGACCAACCTGAGTGAGAGTCTTGTGTAATATGGGCTATCCCACCATACAGGCAGCTTAGGCTGTTGTCTATGTCCATGTCAGCAAGCAAGATCGTTTCCCTGTCACTACATAGACGTGTACCAGATCTTACAGTGACACCAGCTACAACTGTTTTGACATATAACTAAAAACACAATTGATCCGTACAAAGTGTAGCAATAATAACAGACATCTAACAAACTACTTCATGCACTGCATCAGTCAGAAGACTGGCGATGCCAGGAAACGTTCATATCAATATGGTATTGAGAATTTATAATCTGTAAAAGAAAAAACACAGACAAGACAGACTTTATTTAGATGACATAAACCAAACATATGTGTCATTTGGAGATGATGCTAACAAGTTGATGTCTAATGGATGTAAATATTTGTTACTACAACTCGGGAAAACGTTTTAATCCATTACAGAATAATTAGCTTTGGTAAATGTTTGGATATCTCATAATAAGGCTGTAAATTCTATGATAAATACGAGAAATGCAACATTATAGAAAAAAACTTTTTGGAAAGAAAATTTGTAACAAGGGAATAAAATTAACAACAACCTAGAGAGATGTTAATTACAGCGCTATATCCTTATGTAATAAAGACCATGTCTTCTGAATTAGTATTCAAAAAAGGGGTTTAAAAAGAAATGGGGTGCAATAATTTTACTGGATGTACTGGAGCCAACCGAGAAAACAATTAAGATTTCACTTTTTTGTATGCCCCATATTTACTTTCCAGAAAATATCTACAAATTAATATAGTTTCATGCCCTAGTAACTAAGCCAACTGGCGCATGTCCGGTTTCTATATGACACATTATTTTAGAATTAAATGTCAAATAACAAATACAATTATTTGTCTATATTTGTTTAATAATGTTTAAAAGCAATTGAGGTGCTATGAGGCTTTATGCATACAGAGTGAGTTTCTGCTAATTATCCAAATGTTTTCACTTCACAGTTTCACTACTAACATAGACAGCTCCAAAAGTGGAATGAATGTCCGAACAGTCTGGATTGCCATTAGCTACCCATGTATAATGTCTATTTAGTGAAAATAAATGTGTGGACAGGACCAGAATGGGACCTGGCATGATGCAATGTCAAAATATTACCAAAAAATGATGCCATTACACAATATGAGCAGAGCCCATCATAACATCATCTACAGAAAACTTCACCGCCACATTCTGTATTCTGAAAATGAGGCAGATCTTTGGCAGTTCTCATGGGAAAGTAGAGAACACAGGATGGATCGGTAAAGATTGATGAGAGCAGTAGGTATAAAGGGGATAGAAGTAGATGGATCTTTTTTGGAAAAGGGATGGGTAAGTGTCCCATACAGCCTCAAATACAAATATTACATATTAAAGTATACAAATTACTCCCCTTATGGGAAGCTGTGGCAGCCAATCAATGTGTTTCCATGTAAATGAATGATATGGCTTTCTGCGCAAGGGGGTTCTCATTAGACCTACACCCAACTCCTACGCGAGCCACTGCTGGAGATGGCTGGTGGTGAGTATACCATGTGGGCGCAGAGGCAGTACTCTTGTAGCTTTCCTAAAACATAAGCTCTTTGCTAGCCACCATCTTGAGCCAGGCGTCTTACAAGATAGAAAAAGCTTTCCTGAAACAACCCAAGCTCTTTGCTAGCCACCATTTTGAGTACGATGCAGGACTTTCTTTACCTTCTTCTGTAAGCCAAACTGTTATGTTATGCACTGCTTGTTTTGTCCTTTTTACCCATTGTACAGCGCTATGGAATATGATGGTGCTACATAAACCAATAAATAATAATATGGTTATTTCAATCATATCCTTTGAATTGATATTCTCACCGCTCAATCGTTTATTGAAGGGACAGTATACTCTCTAAGGTACACTATGAATCCTTTAACCCCTTAATGACCTTTGCCGGGTTCAGGACCGTCATGTCATAAAGGTCACTAAATGACCTTTGACGGTCCTGAACCTTCAAAAAATTAAATAAACTTGGAAAGTGATCAAAGATCACTTTCTTCGCTTAAACGGCCTTGCTGCAATGCCTCGATGTCGAGGCATACAGCAAGGCCGAGTATTTATGAATATAATTAAATAGCTATTGCATGTTAACACCAAGAAAAAGAATAGTACTTGTTATTGATATTACTGTAATATAGCGTCATAATGAACAGAAATGAATATACAAGCATGCTGGCTACAGAGAGAAAAAATATTATTATAAAATGTTACTCAAATAGAACCCTAATGTGAACTCCATGATTAATATATGCCACGAATTAAGATAAATGGTTATATGAGCAATACCGCTGAACTCTTTTGTATTCTTAACAACATGTTACCTGTTACTGATCAGTTTTATTTTCTGAATAGAAATGCTTATTACAGAGCCTGCCACAGCTGTTTAAATATATATTTTTATGGACTCCAAAATATTTTGTTATGTTATCTAAAAGTGTAGTAGAATAGTTCACTGATTCAACCCTTGAATGAAACATGCTATCCTCAGAAATATCCACTCTCATTCATGACCACCCACACTATAGGTTCTTTAGTTGTTTGTGAGGTGCACATAAATGGACACCAATACTAGCAAACATGTAAATACACACAAAAAAATACAATATGTTATTGACAAGGCCAGACTGGGGATAACGAAGTTATTAAAGTCAGTATGGCCGACAGCTGGATATGGCAGGCCACGTGTTATGTTTTTACATTCACAATGCCTGTCACTAGGCATCTCCAGATTATGGCCACACACTACAGCACCTGATCTGCTGCTGAAGTGGCAGATCAGGTGTGTATGAAGTGATGTGGGGCAGCGGCTCACCCGACATTTACCCAATGAGCGAGATCCCAGTCTGGGCCACGTTACTAATACGTTAAGCTGGATTTGTCTCCTTATGTAGGGCAGACAAACATTGCTCTCCATATATCAAATTTGACTTCTCAAGAATGAAGACACTGAAGTTTACCAACCCATACAAAGCCTTTATATGTACCATGCTTAATAAACACCTCTGTATGCATGGAAGTGTGGCCTTCATTTAACATTCATTTGTACGCAATGGGAGGTCGGGTTGGCAGTATGAAAGCCCTGTCCAATGTTCTACCACAAACACGTTTGCTGCTATCTGATGTGAACCATATTGAGTACTGCACGATTTAACACCACGTGGTTTGCATAAGACAATGCTGCTATTCCTACGTTGGCAGCACCTTGAAAAATTCAATTAAAGTAACATCACTAGGTAACAGAGGCATTCACTGGAACCATCAAATACAGCCGTTTCTACTGTCTGTTTTAGACCACGAGAACCTTAAAGAACAAAGGAATGCGTGTTAGAATACATTGCAAGAGAAAATGTATTCCTTTAGATGTTTTGGGACATACTTTTTATTTTTTTGAAATGTCTTGAATGCCTGAACCTTTTGAGACATTCCTCAATGCCCGCCTTTTGTGTACTTTTGACACCATTCCAGTTTTGATCATAGACATCTTATCTCTGAGATGCATTCCTTGCTTGTCAGTTGCTCCTTCACTGGTGGGACTGGGACATATGGAATTAGTTATGAAAGATTCTGATTTCTACACAGCATTTGGATTGATGCCCAGATATTTCACTATGTCCCATTTCAATGCAAGTGCTATGTCAAGATAATTCATTTCTACTGGATCTAATTAAGAAAATTATATTAAAACCTAACTCTGAAATACCTAAGAAATTGGCATTATAAACACGTTCATTTCATTTTTCTTTCTAACAGAGCAACCTGGGTATTTTAATTCTTCAAAGTGTAATATCACACATGATAAAAACCTATGAGATTAACCCTGTGAGGTACAATAAAGGGTATTTTCGAGTGTGTATGGGATACACAAGAGACTGATCAAGGTTACATTGTCATAGCGCAAGTGTCCTTTCTATTCTGACTGCGGGAAGTGTATCACAGCCACAGATGATCTGCAATGGCACATGGCATTAACACAGTTATGTGTCATGTTTTACATCTGCTAAGCTGCCTGATGGCTGTCATCACCATGTGGTGCTTTGAGTTGCCGCAGTGTTACAGTAGTTCCAATGTGACAATCATACCCATCTCCATCTGTACAATATTGGCCAGATACTTGGCTGATGCTAGAAGAATTATAGGTTTAATTCATTGATGTCTGTAGGTGAGTTGCAGTTAACATAAACATTTCACCGTACTGCCTACACAATGCCTTGTGAAAAGCCAACCCTAATGAGCTTCGTGATCAAGTCAGGCTGGAGTAGCCTAGTACAGTAACCTAGTAGTGGTGGGTTCAACAATACATGGCCATATAGTGTGTCAAAATCTCCACTATTTATGCTGATCCCTTGATTTGTTGAATATGACATATGGGTCATTTCAGCAACACCCCAAACTGTAAATGCTCTTTAGGATATGCTTCTCTTTTTTTATATTTTGTGTATATTAAGATGTTTTGACCATACATCAGTACCCCAGGCTAGCCACCATTACAGAATATTTTTATGGGATGGGATTGGAAAAATAGGCATTGGCAGGGAGTGAGGCATATCTACAGACCGCTCCCTTGATCAGGACATTTTGGGGCATGACATGAAGACCCAATGTAGCGGTGCTTCTCCCAGAGTCCCTGTACAAAACCGGGACAGTTCCCAGGTATCGTCAATAATAGTGCCCAGAAATGGTTTTAAATTGCAGGAAAGTCAGCAGTTGTGCAATCCCACTGATTTGGTTCCACGGTAAGCAATATATTAGTATTAGATTTGTCAAAATTGGGATACTTTGACATAGGGGTGGCATAAGTAATATATGGCCATATAGTATGACAGACTGCTTTGGATAAATGTGTATACTGATCGGCTCAACAGTACCACAAATTGTGTATTCTTTATGGACAGTGAGTTCATGCATTGTGATGTTTTGATCAAGTGTCAACAAATAATCATTATTTTCCATATTTTATTATTGTTCCTGCAGAAAATACGAAGACCCAGGAATCCTTTGTTCCTTTGCGATGTTTCAGTATGAGCAATGTAACACTGAACACAGTTCATATGCTCTCATAACATTATACCATACCAAAGCTATTCTTCTAAAGTTTAGGAATTTTCCCTTTCATATTAAAATATGTAGTCTTTTTAGGAGCATGAAAAATGTTAGTGATTAGTGGTTGCTGGTTTTACTAAATCTATCTATCATTTTTTATGGATATGTTAAACAATGATCCCTTCAGCATGATAACCCTGTTATTTCGTGAACATCATCTTCATTTGTGTTCTATAAATTTTGTACACGGCAGACAGTCATAAGCCATTTGGGGTAAGTTCAGGTGCATCCACGGTATGATAAATACATGATTATAGGGACATATTGCATGAGTGCCAATAATTTATTATTAGTGCAATCATTAACAGCTCTCAGAGATGCAATTAATCAGTATTAATTGGGGAACAGATGATTTTTGTAAGGAGTTCAAGTCATTAACCATATTTCGGTACTATCATGAATACCTGAAAAGTCTTAATGAAGTGATTATTATTCTCTCTCTTCACAATGTTTAGATTCAAATTGCACAAACGAGGTGCTTATATACACATATCAGGATAAATAAGTACAAGATATTGCCATTCATTAACGTGGAATATTTTATAGGTGCATGCATTTGCATATAATGTCATTAGATTTTCTAATTTCTTAGTTTTCCTATGTCTAAGTTTAATGGCTGGCAAAATAATACTAAAGTGTCAAGATTAGATATTCCTACTGCAAATAGAAAGGCAGTATAACCTTTGTCTAATTAATCCATGTGACACGGTATGTGTTATAGAAAGTCCATGCAAGGCTTGAATTTTTTTTGTGGTAATGACAAATATTGTGTTACTACTACATTTATTAATAGTTCTTGACTGTGCGTTGTATTGTGTATTGTGGAAAGATAAAATTCACAGGACTGTGTTTATTTTCTTGTATAACTGTTTGTATGGAAGCTCACAAAGCTGTCTGTATTCATCCTTTCTTTGGGGCTATGGCTGGGTTGTTGCTCTCCAAGTAAAGTGACCTTCATCAAACCCTAGTCAACTTGTGTTGAGTCAGATTTCGGACCCCTGTTTCTTATATAATGTCCCAGTCTTATATTTCTATTATTCAGTAAAAGTAGTTCCTGCAGCAGGAAGGCTAATTCACACACAGCAGAAGGACATCTACAGACTTCTGAAACATGCGTCATCCCGGGTTCAGCACAGATGTCTTTTAAAGCCTTCAGGTCTTCCTTCCCCATGTTCTGAAGGAAAGGGTAGTTTTGTTACTTCTAGTTACATTAAACAAAACCGTTCAATTTCCCATTCTGCTATGAAGGAAAAGTAGTTAGATTATATGAATTTTTTGAGTGGTAACATCTCTTGGGGAAACATAAGTTTAATCGCAATTCTTACAACAAATAGTATATTCCAGGCTCTGACTTGCAATCTTGCAAATTGGGCAAGTGCACGCTGGGCAGCCTACCCCTTTTTCTTCCACATACACAGCGGTTTCAGTGCTGTCCGAGTGTAAGAGCATAGCGTCCAGCCCCGGGTCTCCAGCTGGCTTGACTTTGTCTGCTAAGACCAGAGGCTCCAGTTTTAGGAACTTTGTCTTAAAAATAACCATTACAACATTACATGTGTTGTAAAACTTTTTTCCTCCACTTCAACAGAATAACTATTTTTTTCTGCTGAAATAATGGAAAACAAATAGAATTGCCAACAAAAAGCAGAGATGCATTGCAAGCGATAACATTATATTCCATTTCACCTGCATTAAAACCAACCTTAGTGTGTGATATACTCACAAGTAAGAGCCTTAGCGTATTTATTGCACATATGTGTTTTGTAATTTATTCTATATACAGCATGTTTTTCTAAAAGCTTTCCATTATGCAGTAAATCCCGTGGCAATGACATCATTGCTTTCATGGAATTTGTGCCAGTGTAATTCTCTGTTGTTCACCATCTTTATTATGATCCTGATGATTGGCACTTGTCCCTTGAGAACATCCATTATCATGTTAGTATAAGAAATATGTCCTAAGCATGTTGGATTTTGTCTATTTCTTTAATGTTTAACACAAAACTATATATATAATATTATATTAATTATATATATATATATATCATATATATATATTGCTGATGTCAACATAAAAACACATATGTTATTGAAATAATAATCAATGATTTTCATCATCTGTCTATTCCTGCTACATGGTATGACAACATAAAACCGTATCAAGGGGGATTTACTGATTAGTGTTTATTTTAGTGACAGGTTAGTAGTAAAAGAATTTCACAAAAAACTTGACTTTACCTGAAGAAAAGTTTATGAAAAGTTTTATAACTTTATATTTATGTTGGCCCAGTGAAACAAATATTCTTCAACTAAAGTTTTCTCTTGGGCTAATATAGCATTATCCGTTTTTTTTTTTCCAAATGTTCAAAACATGAAAATAAATCCTGCAGCACATATAAATTATGGAACAATCACCATGGAAACCAGTAGAATGTGCCTTTTGAATCGCACCTCAATTAGTACTTTGCATTAGAAATTCTGACTATATTTTAAAAAACAAGAATAATACTGTTTAGTGAAGGTAAACACAAGCCCTTACACCAGGGCTCGACAAACCCTGAGCACCAGGTCGCCATGGCGACTAGAAACCACATCCTGAGTGTGGGCTGCCATCATGAATCCAGTACCCAATGCTTTCCTGTGGGGGTGCGGTGTATCGGGTGCCGTGAGACTACCAGCGGTGTGATTGGTCTCCACGAGATGAGGGGGTGGTGTAGTATGTGTGTGTGTGTGTGTGTGTGTGTGTAAAGTGCTAGAATCAGTGTGTATGTGTGTATATTTATAGTCCTGGAGACAGTCTGTGAGTGTATGAATACTGTAGTATGAGTGTGTATGTGTGTAAATGTATAGTGCCAGAGTCTGTAATGTCTACTGTATTGTCGTACAGAATTCACTGTGTATGTGTCCATAGAGTTTGAGTGTGTAATTTGATATATATGTGTAGTGTCAGCCAGCGTGTGTGCATATGTATAGGAGTATGGTGCTAGCGTGTATGGTGTTGTTAATGTTACAGTATGGGATTAGCCAGTTTATGGTGTTAGCATGTGTGTACATGAGCGTAGAATGTTAGCATGATGCTGTGCATGATCATTAGATGTTAGCGTGTGTCTGTTATTGTATGGTGTTAGAGTATGTAAATGTATGTTAGTGTATGGCAAGGATCAAGAAACCCAGGTGCCAGAAAAAAAAGTGGGGTAGAAAACAAAATCTGGCTCCTAACTTTTTTGGCTGGCTCCCAGATCGAAATTTAATTTGTTGACCCCTGTGTTACATAAGATTGATACAAAAATGGCAATAAGCTAAAAATGAAAGAATGCAATACCTAATATTAAAAGAACACCCCAGCTATGTTTTCATGTAAAATGCATCTAAGAGTCACTTTTCAATGGACTCCTGTTTATTTTACTGCATGTAAACTAGCGTAGATATTCTTTTAACACCTCTATCTGTTATTACTGAAAGCACGGGACATTAATTCATACACATCTTTCACATGTTCAT
This sequence comes from Spea multiplicata, assembly GCA_009364415.1. Classification (NCBI taxonomy): domain Eukaryota; kingdom Metazoa; phylum Chordata; class Amphibia; order Anura; family Pelobatidae; genus Spea; species Spea multiplicata. The sequence continues at coordinate 27,087 of VKOC01001003.1, read as the reverse complement.
CAGAACTCATAATCCAGCCATTGGAATCTGAGCTCCGTTAGAAATCATCGGGAATGACAGCAGTCAATGTTTTGCTTGTATATATATGTTCTTGATTAGTACTTCTGTGACCTCAGTGTGAGTACTACTTGAACTTGACCTTTTTTTAATGCTTCCTGGTTTCAGTGGAGGAAGTTAGGGTAGAACTTAAAAGAAAGTCTTATTTTTCTACTTCCAATAACTAAACAAAGCCTGCTCAGTTTGTGTGCAGTAAATTGCACTACAGTCCATGCTAAATTGGTTCCAAAATGCAGTAAATAAATATAATTTGGTAAAATAGACTGTTCTTTTAAATCGAATAGTCTCTATTGCAAAAAAAGGAAATAAAATAGAGCAAACACCTTTCTTTCCTCATATATCTAAACATTCCAGATTAAACAACTCCGAATAGAACACAATGGAAGGTCCGTAAGGTTATAAGCTGACACATTGGAAAACACAATAAGAGATATAGTATTTGCATATAATGTTCCTATAACAAGGAGCACAGGGAATGTATTCTCAACAGAAGTCTTTCGTTACAATTCAAGTTCACCGCCGAATGAAATCATTCAACAGAAATGTAAACTTGGACTCAAGGTGAATATTTAACAACTTTTGTCAGAATAAATCTGGTGACTGCAATATTCACAATGTCTTCCCAGCATTAGAAAATTACAAACCACATAGATCAATCAATGAACATTAACACAATGCCGTGGCACATGTGAGAGAATGAATTTTCACAACCTCAGTATTATATACACACATACTCGGTGCTTAAGATGGATTGTATTTTTAGTTTGTGCCATACATCTATTAATCATCATGCTCCTGAGCTATAAAGATTGATGCATTTCTGCCAAACTAACAATATTAAAAGTGACTGGTGAAATGTAAAGTAAAAGGGATGCTCTAGATGAGATTAAAAAATTGGCCACTTACCCAAGATGTTCCTAGATGTTTTCATATTGTATTACTACCATAAGACATTTTTTTTAATTGTGTTATTTAGATAAAGAACAGCCCCAGAGGGGAAAGCATTTGAAACGGGGCAAACATGACTGAGGTAATGCCAGGCAGATTCCCCCCCCCCCCCGTATCTGGTTATATTATACAAATAGGGCATTAAGAGGCCTTGTGATGGTTGCTGGGTGCTCCTTTGGAGGGGGCAGGACACAGAGGGCCTGAAGGGTATATTAGGGACGCTTTGAGGGAGCAGACCCCTGCTATTGTTTGCTGCAATGTCCCTCCCCATTATCTAGTGCTGTTTCTATGTTTAATGCGGTAGGTTACTGCTGTGATGCAAGGGTTAACCACCCATAGAGGTGGTTGGACTTGAGTTAAGTGCAGGAAACTTCTGGTCCTGGCTGGTGCCCTCATGATTTTGTTTGGTGGATATGGGTTGCAATGGATGGGACGTCGGTAGCAGACAGGGATATAATTTGTACGCCTATGTCAGCGGGTGATGGTGTTACAGTTAAATGGATTATCAGTGGTATGATTTGTAAATACATGGGTTGGCTTGGTTCCAGCTCATGTAACAGTTGGTTGTATGCTAATATGTTTATGTAAATTTGCATATATTTAAGCAACAAAATTAACTGTTTACAAGTTGAGTGTCACGGCGTGGAGCTGCCAGTGAAAGCACCATGGAAAATTTTATCCATAGCTGACTTGTAAATCTTTACACTTTGATTTATTGTGTGGTCTCTTATTTGGGTGGGGAAACGTTGCATAATAGCAGACCTTCTTGCTGATGCCCTATACCTACAAACATCTAATGTGTGCGGGGAAGTACAAATGAATGTCTTGCTGGATTTTGGGGAAAAGACAGGGACATCATTGAACAGCAACCCTGTAGCTACAGCAGCTCCATTGTCTGTTTCTCAATTAACACACTTTTGTATTACTCTAGTGAATGAAGTGTATATTATAACAACTCTCTAAATAATGATATTGAATGATAAGGCAACCAACAACATAAATGGCCTATATGTGACCATGATATGCTTGAATTCTGCCCAACCAACTACTAAGTAGACATGTATAGATGGTCTGGAAATAAAACCAATGGCGCAGCACTCAATGTTAAAGGGCATTCAATAAAGTCAATGAGGTCTTGTGAGACGCTACACATTTTTGGAACTTTAACAGCCTGTTACAACAAAATATAGCCTCACAGTCAGGACTTCATCAATTTTCTTGCCGTGAACCAATTTCCTACAGAGATATCAACTATTATATTAGTGAACAATTTTTAAATTGTATCATCTTCCGAAACATGTTTGTCCAATAGATGGTACTAAGGTCGAAAGAGTATAAAAGTAAAAAATAAGGTAAGTAATGGAATGTGGATTGGACTACCCAATACTTATAAAAAGTATCAGGCTGCCCAATTTTTTCCAGCAGGTGTTCAACAAAGATAAGGTGAATGGAATCTTATTGATGTTAGATTTAACCTATATCGTTTTTGATGTTTTCTTTAACACAGTACATGTTGAACTTTTAAAAGTGATGAAGAAGATATTCTTGCAATCTTTTATTTTTCTTTTCTAAAACCTCATATTTGGCTGTTTTGTTCAACATGCATTTCTTCACAAATAACACTGGTATATGGTCTATATGAAAAGTTTCCTAAATCATCAACTTAACAAATGATTTGCACAAGATGTGTGTGGATTTAATATATGTATTTTACACGATTATACAATGGTTCTCTGCACTATTTTGCCTTGTGAGTAAAACAACTTACAGATAATCTGCTCTGAACAACAAGAAACATTAATTTGTTCGAAAGTGGCATTTGCAGGTGCCTATGCCCTTGAATAACCACCAGGGGTGTATACTACCCTAGGCCAACTACAGTAGCAATAGCATGTCAGTTCCTGGGGATGGCATTCCCTCTGCCTCAAAACCAGAGGTATGTGGTGCGCCAATTACAAGGGAGATCTCTGACCTCCCCAACTGCCCATTTACACTAAGCAGGATTGTGCTTCCATAATAGGCAGTACCTGTGTGTCTTTACGAGACCGAGTACTGAGCTATGACATCATAACCCATCACTCAACAATAAAAATGGCCAACCAAAGAAAGCTGTAGTGTTTCTGTTGCCTAGGGCAAACTATTTATCCAGCACCCCTGTCCTTCATGCACTTGCTTCTACCATTGAGAAAAAACTGGTGGTGGTGGTGTAGGCAGCAATGACATATCATATAGGCCCTTTTTAAATCAGTACTCAATAAAACTGTGTGAAAGCTAAAATGTTTTAGAAATGTATCACAGAGTTAGCCTGCAGCAGATTTTAAAAGATATAATCAACATCTTTCCATTAATCCATTGCACATTGTCTATAGTTTTGGACATCTTCATTATAAATGTCCATTATAATATTTTTCAGGTCTTTTATTACAACAATATTAAAAAATAAGGAAACAAAGTGATTACACGAGGTGTTCTTGACACAGATGGGAAGAGCACTTTATTTAATTAAGTGTCTTCCTCTGTAGAAAGTGTTAAATTATTCTGTCATAAATTGTTCATGGGAATAAATACAGTAATGCAAAGTGTTACTTAAACTAATTTGCACAGAACAAAAATACTACATCTGACACATTAATATAAAAAATATAATGGCAAAAATGCAGAAACTTATTCTCTTACACTCATTCTCATTCACTCTCTCTTTCACGCTCTCTAAATGTTTCCCTACACTTTCTGCTGACAACTTCTACTTCTGCCGACCACTTCCCCTTCCATATCTTCTTTCTTCTTCCACATCTCCACAGACACAACTCAGTGGGAACTTCCACCTAAATGGCGGTACTTGCGGTGACGTCCTCTTACCGATCCTCCAATCAGGAAAGAGGACGTTACTGAAAACGCTAACTGAGGGCAATATTGAGAATACATTCTGACTACTAATACTCTCTGCCGCAGTTGACCACTTCCTCCTTCCAGAACCCCTCTATGCTCATAGCATCCTTCGCATAGCTCTTTTCTGGCTCGAATAATAAGTATCTGGCCATTTTTTTTATGTCTCCTTCACTGGAACTTTTTACTCTCCTATACTGCTATCTTGGTGTTCCTTAGGGCAAATTCTAAGGTGCCTCCTGTTCTCCATCTACACCTCTTCCCTTGGACAACTGATATATTCCTTTGGCATCTTGTACCAACTATATGCGGATGACATCCTAACATTTCCTCCCATCACCTTTCACTCACTCTTCTAATTCACCTCACTAACTGTCTTTCTGGAAATGTTCCCTGGATGGCATCCCATTACTTAAAGCTCAACATCTCCAAGACGTAGTGTATGGTTATTCCGCCATGCCCTCTGTCCGTAATTCTTGACTACACTATCCACCCTTGCCTTGGTGTCAAACGTGACTCTGCTCTCTTCTTCATACCTCACATCCAGTCATTTACCAAATCCTGCTGCCTTCATCATAGCCTGTGACTGTAACACCTGACACCTTAAGGTTAGCTGCAAATAGGTCAAAGCTGTGTAGCCACATGCCGCTAATAACAATATTGAAAATGATTGGTCCAATACTGAACCTTGAGTCTCCTAAAGATGGATATTCTCAAATGCCTTATTGAACTGTAGATCTGCTATAAATGTATATTACTCATCCCTGGTCTATAATTTTAGTTGACAAGATCTCCCTGCAGTAAACAAGCTGTTTCTTATATTACAAACCATTTACATCCAGATATTTAACAATCCTTTCCTTTTCCATAAATTCCCAAACTACTGATGTAAGATGTATGGGTCTATAGTTGACTGAGCTTTACCTGCTACATTTTTATGAACTTGGCATTACAGTTCACAACCTCCAATTTTCAGGAACTACTACTAATTTATTACACCTTAATGGTGAGATGGGAAGGCGTATTGGGAATTGGCTTGCCAGAATTTTGATTGTTGTGTCCTATGGCCTGTTTATGCCTAAAACCTATTCTTTTCTAACGTAAATAACTAAAGGCATTTTTAAAATGATTAGATATATAAATTTAAACAAATATATATTGTTTTCCACAGCATCAGCCAAAAGTGCTTCCATATTTTTACACACTTGACTGCAGTTAATTGGTGGATTATGTTATTATCTCATTTACTGCAACGTCTGATTACAGACTCATATCAAAACATTGAAGCTGAAACAAATTATCTTAAGTTTTAGAATGCAACAATTAAACTCCTCTCTACCCTACCATAAATAATAATATTCAGAATGTTATAACATATGCAACAATTGGTTATATGATTACAGTGAAGACACAGACAATAGATGGTAATATCAGGCATTTGCATTCAACAAAACCGTACAAAAGAAACATATACAAACACCCAGAAGAGAAAAAAAAATCTTATTAGTATAGTGGTAATAAACATGTTTATAATGCTTATTTGTATATCATGGTTTGTATTATAAGATATATTCTAAATTATGTGCATTTCATTTTGGGTGTATTAAATTATTCTAACAATATTTGGCAGCTTCAGTAATTGGAGCTGTAACAAGAGCTTTATCTTTCATACAAATAAATATTCCTATCCTTTATAATATGGTAAGCTGCTTCTGTAATGGCTTAATGGGATATAGAATAATTAAACTCAGCACATATTCTGTCAATTTATTCATCCAACAATTTATTTGCTCTGCGGCGGTTCCATTCTTTTATGCCAACAGCTCGGGTAATTAGCTTACAATGCATTGCCCTGTGAGATGAAATGTACAGAATTATGGGTAAGATTTACATATCTGTGCACTTATAAAATTTACAGGTTTTTTTTATGTATTAAGAGATGTTATATTTCATTTGAATATATTCCAAAAAACAAGAGGTGTTTTGATTAACGTAAACATTACTATAGTTATCTTAGACATTAAGAGGTTTATCTTTTCTGTTGGGAAAAGGGCATTAGAACATGGTGTAACCGCCTATGTTTCCCGCAGATACTGCAAGTGGTGTATTGTGGCCTAAGCCAACTAAGCAATAAGGAAAGAAGGGCATCTTCTTGGTTAACCCTTGAACCATGTCAGCCCACTAAACAACCGCAAACCACCAATAAAGGGGATGGGAGGGAATGCTGTCCACACCAAAGTCTATTCTGTTTGTCCCTCACAAAAGGAGGGCCAAAAGGCTGACCCAGGGCATCCCTCACCAATCCAGAAAGGGAAAGAAAGAAAGGGAGGGCTGCCTGAAGTCCCCAGTCATGGGGCCCCTTGGCCAATGCTGTCCCCCTGGGGCTCTTCTGAACACATGCAATGGTTTCACTGGGTTTAAACCCGTTAATCTGTGCTGTGGGACCCAATACCTTGATGCTGTAGCCAGCTGGAGGCTGGTATGCTAACTGTTATGTTTCAACTATCCCCCTGCTTTTAACCTGCTAATCGGGCAGACAGCCAAACAGCCCCCTGATGAGACATGATTGCAGCATTTTAGGGGTTAATGCCGGTGTCTTCAATCCCCACATGCTTGTGGGGACCAAATCACAGTGAATGTTGAGTTCAAATGAAGCCACCAGCATTGAATACATTGAAAAAGAAGCGTCATCAGCAGCATGGAAGGCAAAGGCACTTTCCTACATATATACCGTATGTGCATCCCTGATTACAAGACGACCCCCCAAAATTTGAATATTATTTTAAAAAAAAATAAAAGAAAGTGCCGGCAGTAGCGGAGGTTGAGGATCCAGGTCCCCTGCAGCGCTGAGGGGGATCTGGATCTTAGTCTTATAGTCAGACCTCTATTTGAGCAAATACGGTATATATAGTGCTGTAAGCTTTAAGTACTGCTGTATAGTAAGAATGCTTTAAAAAAAGACATGTTAATAGTTTATTTTATAATTTAACAAAATGCAAAGTGAGTGAATGGAAGAAAAATCTAAATCAATGCAATATTTAGTATGACCACCATTTTCCTTTAGAACAGCATCAATTCTTCTAGGTACAATGTACACAAAGTCAGGTTATGTAGGCATATACTGTACTTAGGTATATGATCAAACAATCATACCACCAGGCTCTAATGATCAGCAATTTAACATGTAGGTTGAAACGCAATCATTTAGAAACAACTGTGTAGGAGGAACAAAACTGGATGAGGAACAATCATGGTGAGGTTGCTGAACTTGCAGTATCGCGTCCACTGGTGTACTTACTTTTGGCACTGCCATAGGAAACTCACTCAGCAGTTCCCATCTTCACTGCAGGACATCAGGATACAACAACACTTGGGAACTCTTTGGGTTTCTCCCAGAGACTCCAGGTGAAGCACTGCTTCTCCGGGTAACTGAGGAAACTCCAGGTCGAAGGAGCAGCGGTGTGGCACAACCCACTCCCCACTCACTTCTCCTTCAAAAATATTGTGTGTTCCGAGACATCGGCGGACCTCCTGAACCCGCATCCCACATGCCGCATCCTGCAAAGTAGCCAGAGAGTTCCCAGGTATGGATATGATGTCAGAGGTCTTCCCTGTAACCGGCTCATTGAGGAACAGCACACTGAGGCTGGTATATCTTGTGGTTTTGCGGCAAGAAAGCCATGATATGTCACTGATCTCACTAAGTATTTATCTAGTAGTAGTATTTTATTTTTTTATATATATATAGTATGAAAAACTAAAATATGTGCACAGATTCGGGTAAAGACATTGTAATAAGACTAAGCAGTGCTCTGGCTTCTGTATTCTATCTAGTTACAAAGCAAAAATTATGCAATGCATTGCTCTGATCTGAATTTACAATATTCATTTTTTTAGTCTTTTCTTAATGCAGATACTAATCTAGAAGCATTGTGTCCTGTAATTTTGCACTGTCAGCTGGAGTTGTTCGTTATTTAAGCACAAATGTCGGATAAAATGCTCCAAAAAGTCATTGTGCAGCATGGAAGATGATTAGATAAAAAGTGTCATTTTGAATTTCAAGTCTATTATATACAAAGCACCAAATGTGCTACACTCAGCAAGTCTATGTGCATTTAGATTTAATAGGCTCTACTTCCTTTTGCGATGCCTTTATTTGATTACAGTCTCATCTACTGATCATGGGTTAAGACGAACATGTAAAAGTACAAAGAGGAAACATCATGCATCTTTTTACAGATGTATAGTTAATATGTGTTTCATTATTTATGTATTATAATAAGGTGGATTCTTTCTTTAGTTCTTCCTTTTATGTTAGGACCACTGTAATGCATTTGGGGGACAAACTGCTGACTCTTCTAGCTTTAATCATTTGAGGATCAGAGTTGTGTTGAAATTTTTTTGCACTTGCCAAATGAAGTGTTAAGATTCTATAATATCTTCCAGCAGACCGATAACACCGATATATTCTACAATATATATATATATATATATATATATATATATATATAAATTAATTTATTAATTTTAGTGTAAAGTGTTAAGTTAATATCTGTGCATTCATACACATTACTATATCTCTGAATAGACATTTTTAATGAGTAAGTGGTAAAAAAATAACGCATCCCTTCACCATTAACATTCTATATGCCATTTACCGTATTTCCCCATGTATAAGATGCACCTTTTTTTAGAAAAAATTGGTTACCTCTGTGTTGCTCAGCAGCGTCTCTTGATTGATGCGACACAGGAACCCAGTGGAGTCACGTGAATGTACATCACATGACTCCGCTCCGTTCCTGTTCGAGCAATGCAGAGGGAAACAACGGCCCCCACGGAAGTCTGCGAGTGGCACCAGAAGATCTGCAGGTCAGGTAAGGGCGGGGGAGTAAATGAATGAATATGTGTGTGTCGTAGCATGGATCCGTGTGTAGGGGGCACAGGGGGAGGGGCACAGGGAGGCTGAAAGTGATGTGCATGTACTGGCTGCCTGAGCATGATAGGAGCTTCATTGCTAACGATTGCTAGCAGCTAACATCAATCACACTCATATCATGCCCAGGCAGCCAGTTCAATAACTTTATGTAATATTTTTTTTTCCAAATTTTGGGCCCCAAAATGAAGATGCGTTTTTGTGTGATTGTAAATATCTACTAATACCAAGTTTTTTATTCAACAAATATTAATCTTAAAATAGCCTATTAAATCATTAAATTATTAGTTTTGGAATTGTACAGTAAGCTAGTATTTTGGCTGGCATGTTTTCCCAAAGACTTCTAAACAGTTCCATAAACTGTAATTTTTAGATTAGAATTTAATTAATTTAATTCTAAAAAACAGTGTCCGAATCAATAATGCCTGTTATTTGGTATTTTAAGCAAGCATGTCCCGGCATGACTATTGCTATTTTCTTAAAAGGAAGTACCACCTGGTGTACCTGGTGTACTCCGCATGTGTGCACAGGCGCTTGTGGCCCCAAAACGTTTACCCCATGTGGAAGGGTTCATTCTAGCACAATTGCAGTCTAGCCTTACTAACATAATATACCACCAAAAATGATATTGTTTTATTTTTTTGTTTGTGCATGCTCTTTGACATCTTTGCGGATGCTATTGTAACACTTTTTGTAACAGCCCTTTTTTATATACAGCACACACAGCAAGCCTGAGCTGGCTTGACATACGTGAACCCCTTTCACTCACTCACTCATTGTCCTTTGTGTGGAATTGATTAGCTCTTCTCAAGCATCAATTGTTCTATATTGATTTTTAAACTCAATTGCTCTGAAAGACTGTGATCGTTGCAAGCAAAGACCTCCACCATAGTGTCTGGGTTCCACCTCTGCACTCTGGGCCAATTATTTAATTAAGCTGTTATGTAAGGTGTAAATGCAACATTTTTATTTTAGCAGGGGAAAAAAATAACTGTGGATAAGTAACTGAACCCATATAAAGTATGTATTTTCAACGACACATGCAAATAATAATTCAAATTGCTTGATATAGACCTTATTTGGCAGCTCAACTGTTTTTAATGAGATCACCTACAGGATTATCTACAGGAATAGGCAAATAACACCCTAATTGGGATTTGAAGATATAAACAAATCAAAGAGGTATGTAGAATGGTACAGACTGTATGTATGGGGTATCGCAGCCCTCTTTTGTCCAGGTAGGCATAGGCATGATTGAACATTCTTAAACAATGTCTGTCGGTACTTTGAATGATGAGGTTGCATCCACAAACTCTGTCTATTTCAGATACGCCACACTGCACTCCTGGTGCTGTCACATACATGGGGTATATGGAAAGGCTAGACAGTCCTTAAAATGCAATTCTCATTTATTCTCAGGTCCTTTGTGACTTCAGACCCAGCATAATGTCACTGTTTTCTGCCTTTTTAACTCTAATCAAGTATCTCATGCTCTTTCGCTTGGCTTCCAGACCAATGGCTGTTTACTACATGTATGATCTTTCTTTATCTGCCCTTGACCTTCTGCCTTTTCTGTACCCCCTTGATATCTCGCTAACCAATAACCCCCTTGCTGAATTCAGCTGCTGGTGTTTGTATACCACCTGTGTGTTGTGTTTAGCAAGGTGAGAGGACAGCTATCAATGTAGTCCAGCTACTAAACAGCCTGCCACAGACATAAGAAAGAATGACATTTATTTTATGTGCACCAAAAAATCATATTTTTTATCACTCATGCCCATGTAATCCGAACTTTGATTTATATTGCAGCTCTTAAAAGCGAAATAAAATAGCTGAATAACTTTCTGTCACCACATTTCATTTTACTGTAGTGTGTGTTATACTATCTTCCTTACGCTGTATTGAAATACATATAAAATACATTTTATATAAGAAATATATTTATATAAAAATATTAATTATTATTTATCCAGAAAACACCAAATATTATAGAATTATAGAACCTGCAGCACAGCTTTAAACATGGAATAGGCATATCGCTATCCTGAATCTAACAGACTAAGCTGGGCAAAATTGTTCTTGTCTGCTATCAAATTCTGTGTTTTAAAGATGCTGTTCCACAAATAATTTTTTACCCAACTTTCTATGATTTTTATATTATTATGTAGTGCTTTATTTTTAAATAACATACAATTTTGCTGTACTTTCTTTTTGTAAACATTTCAGTGGGGTCTCTTGTCTGTCTTCACTGCAAGGCCTACCCATCTATGACATCCCAGAAGGGGCGAAACTTGCAAGGTTTTCTAATTCAAAGTGACCTCACTTCCATCACACCTATTGTCACACCGACTTGTATAGGCATACGGTGCCAAAAGGTAAAGATAAATTGGTCTTTTGAAGCTGGGAGTCCAACCAGGGCCCTCTGCAAGATGTGAAATGTTACAGCGGCGGTGCCTTTAGTCTACTAGCTGAGTCATTCACCATACGCCTGTATCCCCTCATAGATATGGGATTCCATTGATATGCTAAGTGACCACTAGCAGTCAGGAAAACCATTTCTTCCAGGGTCATATCCAACACATATCAATAATAACCCATAGATTCATAATCATATCTCCTATTGTGCATATCTAGAACGGGGAAAGCTCACCCTACAAAAAGAATACAAATATGGCAGCACAACTTAAACTGTTTGGAAGGAATTGTGAAGTCTGTGATATTCAGTCATAAGTAGCAAGTGTGACATATCTATGGACTTCACAATTTACAAGAAATTCATAAATGCATGAATTATTTGCTGTGGTGAGCACAGGAGGGAGAATAAGATGAAAATTAGTTATTTTGATTGATATGGTTCCACCACACAATGGAGAGGTCACTTATGGTTCCTATAGGTACACCTTCCCTCCGCTTATACCACCTCAGGCCGGCTTGGAAACTTGAGATGAACTGGAAAAGGTATAAAGTTAATGAGAGGAAATTGGCCAGTGTGCTTACTAGGGGCCAAGATCTAATTTTGAGTAAGTCAAAATCTTTCCTTGCCGGAGCCCTACGGACAGAAAAACTGTTACTTTACCATTCAAGTGAGTAGTTAAGTTTTCTGTAATTTCTCCTTTTTATTTTATCTGTGTGGTATAAATAATCTGCTTTTTGAATGTACTGTGACTATTTTTTGTTCATAATAAATATTCCTTTATTACGTTCTGCATTTGTCTGGTAAAGACTCACGTTACCCAATGAGACCATTTTATCGGTAATTTGAAATCACATAGTTATTGTGTTAAAATATATTGCGTAGGTTTTTAGTCTAATTCGCTTGGGGGACCAAGGCACCCCATTTATTACCGTATTTGCTCGATTATAAGATGACCCCCCAAAATCTGAATATTAATTTAGGGGGGAAAAAAAGCCTGAATATAAGACGACCCTATAGGAAAAAAGTTTTACCAGTAAATGTTAATTCATGTAAACTATTTTTTTTAATAAAAGCTATGATTGAGAAAATTGGGCATGGCTTTAGTTGGGCAGACTGCTGTGATGTAATATGTAGGTGAGGACTTTGGAGGAATGACAGGACTCTAGGCAACTCTACTATTTCAATAACAGGCAGAATTAAGGAGAGAAAAAACTAAATGACATACTCTTTTAACTTCTCTCTATCTGATGCAGAACGTATCTGGGGATATATTTGAAGAGGCCTCTATGTAAAACAGCACTTTTAAGTACCAAAGGGTCTGTATTTGCTGCACCTTGTCTGATTACTGTTAATATTGATTTATATAGCACCATCATATTCTGCAGAGCTGTACAATGGGTAAATATGACATAACAGGAAGTAAATATCATAACAATCTGAGGTAAGGAGGGCCCTGCTCAAACGAGTTTACAATCTAGAAAGAGTTGGGGTATATTACACAAGAAGTAAAGAGCCAATGTAGGGAAGGACCAGATACATTATTAGAGTATTCTCAGAAGGCAGGTGAGGGATTAGGACGCCGGGGGAAACATGGATAGGCCGGATGAGGGCATTCAAGAGAACTGGAGCAGCCCTTGAGAAACTTGCAAACTAGCATGAGAACCAGAAATCAGGTGATTGCACCATTGAAATTGAGGGAAACGGACAAAGTAATGTTAGCATTGGAGGGGGTCTGATGAGAAGTTCAGTTTTGAAAGGGTTGAGTTTTAGAAATTGTGCAGACATCCATTTAGAGACCGAGGTGATGCACTCAGGGCCGGCCGAAGACGTAACGCCGCCTGGGGCGAAGTTTAAAATACTGCCCCCCCGCCCCGCGTCGGCTGGGGGGGGGGGGCGGCATTTTAAACTTCGCCGAGGCCCCCCCCCCGGTACTTACCTTTAAAGTGCCGCCCCTTCTAAAGTGCCGCCTGGGGCAATTGCCCCAGTCTGCCCTATTGTAGGGCCAGCCCTGGATGCACTTAGTTACAGAGGGAGAGAGATTAGGAGAGGATAGGCAGATCTGGATGTCATCGGCATTCAGGTGGTATTGAAAGTCAAAAGTTGAGATTAGTGTAAACAACAGAAGGGGCCCTAGAACTGAGCCTTAGGGAACCCCCAATGAGAGGGGAAGGGGAAAAGTGTTACTGGAGACGGAGACACTGAAGGAATAATCAGAAAGGTAGGATAAGAACCAGTAGAGAGTCACAGATACCAAGATTGTGAAGCTTGCTTACTTTAAATAGTAGATACTAATTACAATAAATGGAAATCTTGCTGCAGCCTATGGTTAATTTAAATGCATTGAATGCATATAGTTTGTATTTAATGGCTATTCTAATATTAGTTGCCTTTTCCTTTACTATTTTATAGTATACCGTGTTTCCCCGATAGTAAGACACCCCCGATTGTAAGACGTATCGGGAGTTTCAGAGGGGTCAGCTAATATAAGCCGTACCCCGAAAGTAAGACATATGTCTTACTTTCGGGGAAACACGGGGGATTTGCCTCCAGATTCTCTGCAGCTCAGTAGCGTACCTAGCGGGGGGCGGTCCGCACCGGGTGCCGCTCATCACGGAGGTGCCAATTTGCCGGCACCCGGCACCCCTCCAGAGACGGACAGTAATGTCCGCCGCTGGAGGAGCCTGCTCCTCCAGCGGCGGACATTGCTGTCCGTCTCTGGAGGGGTGCCGGGTGCCGGCAAAGACCTCCGATACCGCTCCCATGCGATCGTGCGGATCGCAAGGGAGCGGTATCAGAGGTCTTTAACAGACCTCCGGCTCACTCAAGGGAGCCGGAGGTCTGTTAAAGACCTCCGATACTGCTCTTGCGATACTGCTGCGCCGGGGTCTGTTGTCGATCCCGGCGCACAGCACTGAAGCCGCGCCCACCGCTGCCCTCTGAACCCGGAAGAAGAGAAGACAGATGAACAGAAGAAGAGGAAAAGAAGCTGAAAGAAGAAAGGAAAGGTAGGAAAGCATTAAGTGAGAGTGGATTGGTATGTGTGTGGATTAGTATATATGTGTGGATTCCTTTTATTAACCTGTTTTGTGGTGAATACAATACTGTTCAGGTTGTTAATAAATGTTAATTTTATGGTTAAAACAAAAAATTCGACAATTTTTTCCCAATATAAGACATACCCCGAAAGTAAGACATAGTGGGGCTTTTAGGGATAAAAAGAAAGTAAGACACTGTCTTACTTTCGGGGAAACACGGTAGTAGTCTTGTGTGGCCACTGTTATTAGACGAACACTGACATCTGGTGGATTGTTAGAATATTTCACGAACAAAGACTACAACTTGTACTGAGTACATTTTTATTCTCTGAAAAAATACGAACATGAACTCTTTGTCTTTCATGTATTTGCTTTATAATACATTGCCAAACAATTTTTAATAGCATTAAAAAATCTATAAAATTACTGTATTTTTCTTAATCTGGAAATGATGTTTTCTATTGCTGTGATGTAAGCATATAAAATTGGTCTTATGTCAGGGTTCCATCCTGCAAGCTTGTTTAGTATCAGGTCTTATGTCTATTGCAGCCTCTAGAGGCCACCTGTCAGAACAGAAGTACCATATGCTATTGACCTTATCTGCTGCACCTGGCTTCCTCGACATTGACCTTCCTCTTAATCACATGCTCAGCCTCTCAGTCTAGGCCTTCGCATCTCTCCGGACCATCCCAGGGAGCTGTGAAGGCCTCCACTGCAGCTCCCAAGTGGCCCTTCAGCTATGGTAGACAATGTAGCCAAGCTCTAGCCCATGCCCCTACCACTTCCCACACCCCCAACACAGGTGTCCCGATATGGAGACCTGAAATGTTGGGGTTATGTCACAATAATCCTAATCACATTGATTACTGATTCTAAGCAGGCTTAATGTATGACCAATACTCTTACAACAGCCATATATCGTAGAAAAAACACAAGTTGCCTAGCAACTTTTATGATTTTTGTCAGTTTTACATGAAACTGAGAATTCATGTGCTTCTTAATTGGGCTCCTCAGAAGGCACTCTTTTTCTGTTGGATTCAATCAGTACCACGGAGAGCAACAAGAATATGTATTACCTTTATATTCACAAACTACATGCTTTGGTACATAAAGTATTTGTTTCCTGAAAAAAATAATACAGTTTGCTAACATTGAGGATATTGTTTACTTTGAAATGCCTTAATTACTGATATAATAGGCAAACATTTATCGGTCTTCATAACAGCTCTGTGCAGACTGTCCAGACTGGCCCATCAGGAAACCGGGATATTTCCCGGTGGGCCAGCCGGTCCATGGGCCGTCAGACCCAAAGCATCACTGAGATTCAATTGAATGTTGCGGCCCTAAGAACACCACCGCCAGCCACCAAAAAATTAGGGTGATAGAGGAAAGCGGGGTGGTGGCTGAGGGTATAAGTACACAACTGGTTGTGGCATTACAAAATCAATGGTAATGTGGGTGGCTGGGTTTAATACACATGGCAGTGGGGGCATTTATAGACAAGAGGTAACTAGAGGGCATCACATTGACCAATACTAAAGGTGTGGGGCATAACACAATTCTAAGGGTGGTCTGGCTGGAGGGACATCACATAAATAAATATACAAGGGGTGGGGTATAAATGCACAAAGGTGGATAAAACACAATCTTGTGGCTGAACACATTTGTCAATACTATAGGGGGGACTTGGCTAGAGCATCAATATACAATAGGACAAAAATACAAAACGGGGTTAACAACAAAGCAGTGTGAAAAATACATTTTTTATGCTTTGTTGTGGCTTAGCCCATCCTAATGTTGGTGTTTTGGGGTCTCTGTGTGAACTATTTAATTGTTACTTATCCAAAGATAAAACGCCCTCTTGAATTTGTCACTTCAGAGGACAAAACCTTCTAGGCCCATAAAACAGTAAGAGGAAAAGTAAATTATGTTATTTACTCTATTTCAATCAGCATATTGTATTAAAAATGATTAATTTCACTAAATTGTGGCTTCATACACCAATGTATAAATTAGGGCTGAAACAACTAATCGATAAAATCGATAATAATCGATAATGAAAATCGTTGTCAACGATTTTCATTATCGATTAATCGAATCTATTTTTATCGATTATAAAAAAGAGGTTTTTTTCAGAGCAAATGCTTTGAAAAACTCCTCTCCTTATATAATCCGATTTCAAACAAAGATCGGATTATAACACTGGAATCCAGATCCCCCGCAACGCTGCAGGGGACCTGGATTCCCCTCACTGTCGGCCGGTCTGTCACTTCCGCTCTCTCTTACCGTCCTCTCTCGTCCCTCGGCCATCTGCCTCCTCCCCCCTCCCATACACCGCTCTGCCTCTCTCCCGGCTCCATTACTGACAGGGACTTTCACTGCAGCTTCATTCTACTAATAACTTTGTATTAAAACCTAGTTTGAGAAACACCGTGTTTGGGTTCTTGTAGCTTTTATTATTATGTCAGTAAAATAAGAAGGTGAATAGAGAGAGGCCATTGCAATAAAGAGATGAAAGTGTAAATTGTACGTTTTTTATTACATTATTTTAAATTGAAAAAAATTGCATTTTTATCCGATTAATCGAAAAAATAATCGGCCAACTAATCGATTATTAAAATAATCGTTAGTTGCAGCCCTAGTATAAATAGCAGAACAGCACAGTACTGGTGTACTGGTGTACTCCCATCACATACGTTTTTATCTAATGCTATCTGCCTAGTACTGATGTCCTCTTTATCCTGTACACATGGATGCAGAAAATTAAGATTCTGTCTATTCTCAGGTACTTATTTGGACCTTTTAACACTTTTGGTTCCTGGCATTTTAATAATATTGTGGTATTCTGTTATTGTTAAAGAACAATTTAATATCATTTTAAAAATAATGATTTATAGCTATTTGGATGGTAAATTTCAACCTCAAAGTGTTAGAAGCAGGAAAAATAGGAAAGCGTAAGGATCTGAGTAACTTTGACAAGGGCTAAATTGTGATGCTAGATGCATCTCCGAAACTGCAGCTCTTGTGAGGTGTTCCGCAGTGATCAGTACCTTGCAAAAGTGGTCCCAGGAAGGAAAAGTGGTGAACTGGCGACAAGGCTCATTGGTGCATGTGGGGCTCGAAGGCTGGCCCATGTGGTCAAATCCAACAGAGAAACTACCGTACCTCAAAAAAAAAGTTAATGCTGGTTCTGATATAACGGTTTCAGAACACACAGTGCATTGTAGTTTGTTGGGTATGGGACACGTAGCCACTGACTACTCAGGGTACCCATGCTGACCCCTGTATATGCCCATGATGTTAGCCTTCCTTCCATGACCCATCTCACACACACCAGCCCATAAACACACATATACACATAGACTGCCCTTACACACACCTGTCCATACGCACTGCCTTTACACACCTGCCCATAAACACACATATATATCACATACACTGCCCTTACACATACATGTACACATACACTGCCCTTACACACACCTGACAGTACACACACATATACATATACACTGCTATTACACACACCTGCCTTTACAACGTGTAGTGATTAGGGGGCAGTAAAGCGAGGTCTGAAGTGACAGACCTCGCGCTCCCTAATGTTGAGCCAAATAGAGGGAGATTGTGATCTCCCAACTTGTCCTGCAGGCTGCAGCTGCTGATCGGACTGTGCTCCCCCTCGCAGCTGCAACCGAGGTGAGTACCACTCTCGCCTCACCCCTCCTCCGCCCCTGCAAAGCGGGACAGAGGTAAGGACAGGCGGCACAGCGGGACAGAGTTACTGATCCAAAGAAACCTACTTCAAGTATCCAACACTACATCTACGGTCCATGCAGTCAGCATAATTTTCTCACAACCTAATCTACAGGTGCTCAGACTTGGTTAACCATTTATTGTACTGTCATATAGCTTATAATTTCATCAAATCAACTATACCAACCTGTAGAAAGTGGATTCCCCTTACTATATAATGTGTACTGGTCCACTGGGCTACAATTAAAAAGGTTCACCATGTCACAATATCAAGATGTCATCCATAAAACAAAGCCACAGGGCCACAGATGCCGCAATGATCATCTATTATCACCTGTCTTTCCTAGTAAGCCAAATGAAGACAAGCATTTGTTGGAGCACAGGTTGTCTCTATGGCTGTACCCCTGAGTTTGGTGGTCTGTTGTTTTTGCACCAAAAAAAATTAAATTCTGAATTCCGGCATACACCTCAACTATTTTATGTCTTTTACGCTTACTTTTCTGGCCGCTGCCACGCTGCGTGTACAGTGGCTCCCTCCTGCTCTCTAATCAACGTCCAGCTGTCTATATACAATTTCACATGAAAAGAAGCAAGCAGGTTGATTTTGTTCCTTGAAAATTACCTAAGAAACTGGAGAAAATCTACTTGTAAAAACTGATTAAAAATCGGTGTACATTTAAAACTATGCAACTGCTTTCATATGGTATTTTTTACTATGTTTATATATAAATGTGACGTTTATAAGACAAGGGAAATATCAAATGTATTGTTCTTGAAAGAAATGTTTTCAAATATATATATCTTAGTGATTTCTGTTTATTACAATGTTCTTGGGGTTGTTTACATTGTATGTTTAATGCTACAGTAATAAATTGCTTTTTAGGCTTCATTTTCTTGCATCTGTAGGACTGACTGGGATAAAGGAAAGTTTCTTTTTTCTCCCTAAAGCGGTTCAGTGGATTTGCAGTCTTCTGCTCCCATTTTCCTTTGGATGGCTTGTATTCTTTATTTAACACACACTTAAAGATGATTTATTTGTTCATTCGGATGTGATTTATTTGGAATTAATGCTCATTACATCTATTTTACTTAGTCATGTGTAAATCTCATTAATAATAACGACAAGGAAGGTTGTAGGTTAAGAGAGACAAATATCCAAGCTGTAGCTCTCTCCTAGAGCTTCGAAAATGGAGATGTATTTCACACATAAATGTTCCAGGTTTCAATGGGTTCATTCAACAGCATGTGATGTTTGGTTGTTCTGCAGTTAATGTTTGATAATTTCATAGATTACGTTTACTTGTTTATGTTTTATTTATTTTTTTAATGGCTGCATTTGCTGTAAAAAAAAATAAAGTCCTCCTAATCTTCCTTTTCCAAGAATCCTTCCTTTTGAATAACCCCCACCTCCCACAAACACCCAGCATGCCAGTGACATGACGTGGCATCACTGGATTCATTTCTAAACCTGTCCAAAGACAAACACCTGAATGCTCTCACTGCTTGTACATAGGTGTGCCGCAGCGCTTGCCCATGCGCAGTACTTGGTATTGCTGATAGGTGCCCACAGGACACTGTTTCTTAATAAATAGCTTGCTTAATAAAACAGGGATCCCAGACTCAACCTCAATTAGCTTCAATGATCCCCGAAATAAAGAAAAATAAGCTTAATTGGCTCTTTAAAAAAGTCATATGATTTTTATATATAACTAAAAAGATCGGAAATTATGTGTTCTTATGGAGTAAAAAAAAGTTTATGGGAAATAATCAGAGAATTATGAGAATTGTAGAATAGAGCGAGGTGAAGGCTAAATAAATGCAGTGGGAATACATAATGGAGCTAGGGGAATAAAGTGGGTTTACTCTATAAGTTTAGTGATAGATCTACATATTAGATTTTGCTGAATATGTATTCTGGAAATATTTAAATGCCAATGGCATTGGAACTCATGAGATTGCTACATGACACTTGTGGTTCTACTTCTAACAGTTCAAAAGTGATCACCATCAAACACATATTTAATTTTAAAATCAATAAATAAAATGAAATAAAGTCATACGGGAAAATATAAAAGTTGACATGATGAATTTATAAAAAATATGGTAAACCATTTACCTAGCAGAATAATATGAATGCTTAAACCACATAATATATTTTCTTTAATATTAATACAGTTTAATGTTTGTGTTTAAGAGAAAGAATTACATTTTTGGAAGCAAAACATCTAAACGAGACCTCTGGGGGGAGACATACTCCAGATTGTCATGTAGCCAAATATAAACCTCAAATTCACATATTTTCTTTCTACTCTGTTTCGCACACAAATTGTAATTAATATAAACTGTATTCAAACTCTGTTTGGTTAGCAAATTTAAATAAACACATATCAAAACAAAATCAGATGAAAAGAGGATTTTTTAATGGGTGCCTTGGACATACACTATATGGACAAAAGTATTGGGACACCAAAAAGGG
Organism: Spea multiplicata; assembly: GCA_009364415.1. NCBI lineage: Eukaryota > Metazoa > Chordata > Amphibia > Anura > Pelobatidae > Spea > Spea multiplicata. Next base: position 6,583 of record VKOC01001003.1, on the reverse strand, counting down.
ACTTTGTATTCTAAATACATAGGCATTAATATGTAGTTGCCCCCTGTTTTGCAGCTGTAACAGCTTCCACTCTTTTGAAAAGGCTTTCCAGAAGATTTTGGAGTGTTTCTGTTGGAAATTTTGCCCATTCATCCAGTGGAGTATTTGTGTCTCGGTATGTCCCCCTTCAGAATACCAAGACCTTTTGCACAATGCTATGCTACCAACTTTATGGGAACACTCCATTCTAAATTTATGTATTTAGAATATAGTTTCCCTGTGGGTGTAATGGTCAGGTGTCCCAACACTTTTGTCCATATGGTGTATGTGTCTTTTAATACTGCAATTTCCAAAAAACAATAGTTAAAAAAAAAGCTTTTCAAAAGGAGCAACAACTTTTACATCAGTGGTTAAAGTTTGTTTCGCCTGAAAGTCCAACTAGTTAACTGTATCAGCACCAGGTGTATAAGCCCTTAAATGTATCTTCTACCGGTGGCTATGGAGGAGGTTGCTTTTTCTCCCATCACCAACACTGGGAGCAAGTGACTGGCTGGACCAATGAAGTCCTAGCAAGCTTTCCCAGGTTTTTGGAGGAGAAAGTAGATGGAGGCGTGAGGAGAGGAATAGAGAAGGCTGTTCATGCAGGGCTGAGTTCCATTAAGCCCAAAGGGAGTCCTGACTGACTGCAAACCCACCCTGGAGGAGAAGCGCATCGCAGAGGTCATCCCAAGAAACCTCCCCAGAACAGCTGCCAGGAAAGCCTTTCAGGAAACTCCTGCAGAGTGCCAGCGCCTGAGCAGTACAGACAGAGCAGCAGGAATCACAAGCAAGCGGCAGGAGACGCGGTGTATGCCACGGGCTGGAGTTCCCGAGAGCCAAAGAGAGAAGGCTCCAGATGCTGTTCTGCAGACTAGAGTAATCTGCAAGGTTACATACTTTTCCCAAAAAGAGCAGCGCTACCAATATACATTTTTACAGGGCCCAACAAGCGTGCCACATTAACCTGAGTAACCGAGGCTGAAGGTTGGAGGGATTTAGAAAAGACTAAATAGCCAGAGACTATTATTGTAAGGGCCCTGGAAAATAATAACACAGGAGTAAATCTCTGTGAGTGCTTTATTTTAGATCCACATGGAGTAAATAAACATGCAGCACGAAAACAAGTAGAATCGCTTGACGCGTTTCACACTTTAGTGCTTAGTCATAAGCTTAATGAATTAGTCCACATTCCCTGCAGCTTTCCAATAATAGTGCATCGCCTTTTCATATGTAGAGCTATTTAACTGATAAATAGAGACTTTGTCAATCCCATGAATGCTTCAATTCCCTACCACTTCTGATGGGAGTCTGTTCCATTTATCTGCCACAAGGGAAGCGGATATTATCTTGCCTCTTTATAGGTCATTGGTAAGACCTCACCTTGAATATGCGCTACAATTCTGGGCACCGGTCCTCAAAAAGGGCATTATGGAATTAGAAAAAGTGCAAATGAGGGCTACGAAATTAATAAGGGGATTGAGAGATACTAGTTATGAAGAGTGAATAAAAAAGTTAAAATTATCTACGCTAGAGGGGATATGATATCTTTATATAAATATATGCAGGACCAATATAAGGAGCTCTTCAGTGACCTGTTCATTAACAGAAATATACAAAGAACAAGAGGTCACCCTCTGAGATTGGAAGAGCGGAGATCTGATAGACGACAAAGGAAGGGATTCTTTACAGTGAGGACAATAAAGGTATGGAATTCACTTCCAAGAGAGGTGGTGTTATCCAATACATTAGATACCTTCAAAAGGGGCCTCGATATTTTCTTAGAAAGGCATGACATACAGGGATATAAATAGAGTAACATTGATATTTTAGAGCTTCTTGATCCAAGGAGAAATCGGATTGCCTCTTGGAGTCAAGAAGGATTTTTTTTCCCCTGATAGCAGAATTTGAAGTAGCTTAATTAGGGGGGTTTTTTGCCTTCTTTTGGATCAAGAATAGGAAGGTTAGGTAGAAGGGTTGAACTTGATGGACTTAGGTCTTTTTTCAACCTTATGAACTATGTAACTATGTAACTATGTAAAAACAACTGCTCTACATACCTGACTAATCTGTGGGTTCGCAGTAAATTTACTAAAGCCAACTTCCATGTGCATGCACAAAAAATCACATGCAATTGACTTCCGCTTCAATCGGCCCTATAGACTTAAATGGAGTCAGTTCTAGTCAGTGGAGGATGCTATACATGCTTCAACCATTTTCAACAGCCGGCCTGTGCCTTTCTGCCCCTACCCAACTCAGCTTATACATCCATGCTAACACACGTATACACTCATTTATTCATACTCCCTACTTGTACCTTAACTGTAGCTTTCTATGTGGTACTCAGAGGAAGCCAGAATGCAGCGGGGTCACCTGGGTAGATGAAGGATTGCAAGCACAGCATTAGAGAGCCAAGTAAGTTGGGGGTCCGGACAAGCAGTCACAGGGGTCGTCAGCTTGGCCCCAGTGCTGCAACACTAGCCGGTTTGCCAGTCAGGCCCTGTGTGTGTGCATGAAAGTATTTGTGTGTGTGTGTGCATGAATGTGTGTGTGATAATGTGTTTGTGTGTGAGCATGAATGTGTACCTTTTTGTGTGTGAGCATGGATGAGTATGTGTTTGCGAGCATGAGTGTCTAAGTGAGGATGTGTATACATTTGTATGTATACATATCTGTGCCAGTGCATAGGGGGGAAACAAGGGACACTGGGCTTTACTTGCCCTTGAGTCAGAGGTAGCTAGCCCTCCCCTGATAGACCCAAACTAGGATATTTACCTCCACCTGCTATAATTGCTATATAATTAGTATTTTGCTATTCAGGAAAAAAATCAGAGTTAATTTCCTGCTGCTGCTAACACATCCCCCCTCACCGCCCGTAACAATGCTGTTGGAGTATAACTAGGTTTTCAATTTGAAATCACCTCAGGGTAAAACTATGACAAGCTGTTTTCATCTTGAAAAGCCGTGTACAACAATTTTCCCTATATGTTCATCAGCTTACGATGTATATTTCATGCTCACACACCTCCCTTGACATTTGTAATAGTCACCAATGAATTGGTAGCGTTGATAGATGTTGACACAAACTGACAGCAAAATGTACTGCAATGCATCATGTATTCAAGGCCATTTGGGTTTGTAATTAACTAATATTCTGAAACAACATATCACAAATGCCTCTAATTTTATAAAAGCAGTTGACTATTTAGTACTCATATACTGTATATATATATATATATATATAATATATATATATATATATACACATACATACATACATACATACATACATATTAAAGTCCAGGTCTTGTGAGACGCGAGGGTATAATAAAAAATTGTGGGCCTGGTACAAACATATCTTTTTCCACCCTCCTTTTTTAACCTCCTGTGCATTTAAACAAACTCATCCAGGCTTTTCAGACTCCTGATTTGCATACTTTAAGTTTATTCCTTTTAGCTTTTTATATTAAAAAAATATGTTATATAAGGATTCTGCTCCGGGCATTGTGTTTGCCCTTGTGGCAGCAATGATTCATATAGACAAATCGGGTGTGAGACCCTTGGAGGGAGGTTGCCTAGATTTGGACTAGCAATGTTTTATGTGCAGACCCTGCACCTTGCAGACTCACCACATAAGGATTTAGAATTCCACCAGAATTTGTTTTTTTAGGTAATCTGTCATTACCTCAGATGACTTTTAATTCCTAGGGACTTTGTTGAATCCCTAGTATATATATTTTAATATGTCCATTTAATCTATGACCTAGGTTAGGAGTCACTTTCCACGATATCCAAAAATGATGTTTCTTCAACCTAGTATAGACCCAACAACGTGTGTTATAAATTGGAATCATTACGTTTCTCATGTTAATCATCCACTTTGCATTTCTTGATACATTATAACATTATACCCCCACCTTTAATCCAGGTAATTACCTTTAAACCAGGAATAGTCGTTTATAAGTCCGTTTCATTTGTTGTTGTAGCCAGCATTGTATCTGTAATACTTAACTATGTAACATCATATGGCTCTTTTTTATTTTTTAGTCAGCTTCATATTTTTTGGAATGAGCCATCTAACAGGCCTTAAGAAAATGTATACTGATCCCAAAAGGACCAGTGCCTTCTTTGCCCTTCCTCTGCTACTGCAGCTCAATCTCCTTCCCCATTTTGAGGGATCAATTCTTTAAATATTTTTTCTAATTTTGGTGGAAATTCCGTGTCCTGCATTGTGGGGCTGGATGTGTGTATCTGTCTGTTTACCCAGTGCCCTAATACTGCTGCCTAATCACCTTCCTTATATTTGAAGAAACACAGCCTCATGGATGTATGGATATATTGGTGCAGTGGTGCTGTCAGGGGTCTGCTCCTTTGGAAACATCCCCCAAATATCATTCTGAATCAAAATAAGCCCCCGAACCCAAACAGAACCATTGGAAAACAAAGTTTGTTGTCCAAAAACAAATCAAAAGAACTACAATCATTTCTAGATAGTCCTCTCAATGAAAATAGAACTCTATTGTTTTCTTATGTTGGGGTTGTACCTTTAGTGTTAGTTAAAAATCAGTGCTATATAAAATAACTTTATATTAGTAATAGGATTTACAAGTTTTTACAACTCCATCTTCTACAGTACACAGGACGAAATTTGGTTCTATAGCATACACAAAACACTGATACACCTTTAAGAACCTCTTTAGGCTATCGCCACATCTGCTACCCAATGAAGAATTCCTCATGTGAAGGATCTGAATTATTGCACAGATGGTTAATAATTATTCAGTACAACAATTCTCCCCAAAAAAACATGTTGTCCCACAGGACCAGCCATAAATATTAATAAAAGTCTTTGTTGCAAGAAGCAATGGCAAGATAAGAGAAAAAAAAGATACAGGATATGTGTAGCAAAGCCTGCCTAAGGGGAAATTAGACAATCCAGGTCAGAAAAGATCATTGGTTTTGGGATGAAGGCTGAGAAAACAAAATCTAATATCAAAAGCTAAGAAAAAAAAAAGCTACTGCATTGTTTAAAATAGTTTTAACACTTAAACTGGAATGAAAGTGTGCAAAACAAAATGTTTTATGATAGAAATCATCACTCAGCGTGATGTTTCAAATCCTGCCATTCTTTGATTTGTGGCGGTTGAAAGTCCACCAACGTTAATGCAATTCAGATATCACAGCAGAGATGCCTCTTTGTAAAATTTGCCAACAAATTAACAGATGCGTGTATGTTTATCTTCATTTAAGAACAATACAATTATATGAGCCAGGCAAGAAAAAAAATACACATATCAAAGTCTTAACACTTCTAATTCCAATAAAACATTGGTGCTGTAATAAGCTACTAACTGAATAAACAAAGGAAACAAACAAAAAGAATTCCACTGTGGCTTTGGAGTGTGTGCAAACGTTTAATTGGTAGTGCCAGCTTTAGAGGGGTTTACTAACCAACCTCATTGTCATCGTAAGGGTAAAATCACACGCCAGTTTGCTGTTCTTCGGCAGAACTCGTTACAGGATGCTTTAGTGAAGCGTTCATAACAAGTGCTAGCAAGACATGCATCTCAATTAGGCTGTTGGTTTTAATTGCTAAATCAAGGAGACTCTCTGTATAGAAAACCGAGTAGTAGACAAGTAGATGTTAACTATTGTTAGATATTGCAATTACCTGATGCCTGCGTGATAACAGGAGCATGTCAGCCAGTTGATCTATGGTGAGCAAACTGGCAAATGAACTCCTTAAGGACCAGGCTGAAAAATCTTTTACTCATCTAAAAAAAATGAATGAAAAACCGGCTAAATAGATTCCACTATTTGTCCTGAGTTTAGAAATACCCAAGGTTTTGTTTTTTGTTTTTTTTTTTGCTTTTGAGTTTTGCTATCTACCCCATGTACTATTTCAGGTATCTTTGAAGCCGGCCAATGACATTTACCCAGACCATATATTTTTTTGAAAACTAGAGACTCCCAAGATATTTAAAACGTTGGTATTTTAACCCTTTCCATGCACTTATTCTACTACCACCCTTTGTCAAACTTTGTGGGAGCAATTTATTTTGTGTTTTTTATCACACACGTTGTACTTCAGGCATGGACTTACAGCTCCTGGTACACTTTACTGTCAAACAGCCCCAATATATGTTCAGCAAAATCTCCTGAGTACAGTGATAACCCCCATGCAGGGGTTTGTCGGCTTGTTTAAGGGCTAAAAGGCCACATTTGGCATGTGGGGTTTTTCCCATTTTGGTCAGTTTGCGCCCACACCCTATTTTTGGAACTGGACACTCCAATTTACCCCATGAGGTTAGGAGTCCACTTGGTTTTTTTTTGCTAAAAACGCCCATAAAAACGCCAATTCAGCCACACAGTGTTTTTTTTTTGTGAAAAAAAATGCTGCAGCCAGATGTTACCTGTTCTTCGATAGGAAATCGCACAATGCCATATCCACTTGGCGTTTTTCTGTTTGGCGTTTTTTCAGAAATCTTGGCGTTTTTCTCCAATAGAAGTCTATGGGAGAGAAAAAAACGCCATGAAAAAGCAATGGGGGTTTTGCCTTGGCGTTTTT